>JAODAL010026994.1:0-55746 GCA_025379985.1 Phyllomedusa bahiana
TTGAGCTTATCGGTTTGCCCCAAGTGCCGGAGCGCGGACGTTGGAGCTGTAACTGTACCCCGCGCCAATTCCCCTCCCCCTCCTCCACCACCACCCCCATTCAGCCTCCACAAGTACGCTCCATCTACCCATGTGTGGCACAGCGGTGTCACGCAGTTCACACCTGGCTGCCTCGGCGAATAAGCACCAGGGGAGGAACTGCCCGCGTCATGCGCATGAAACGATTGGGCTTTCTTCCCGCCCAACTGCAATTTGGGAAACCAGGGTGACGGACAATGGGAGGAAACAGGTGTCCGCACGCACCGAGAAGGAAGGTCCATGCGCCCTGCATGGCGCACGTTTTAAATCGGGTTGTAAAAGGTTCCAAAGCTCCAAACAATCTTCGAACTTTTGAAAATGGCCGGGAAACTGTGCATGCACTTTATCCATTCGTACAAGCCAGGAACCCCCTCCTTGATTGCAGCAGCAGAACCCCCTTCCCCCCAACACCTCTGATAGCGTTTTTCCACCTTGAATTTCCCAGCCTGACATGTTGGCCGACTGTAGAACAGAAAAAGGCCAATAACGTTTTTTTGTGATCCAGGCAGACAGAATACTCCCCTGGTAACTTTGATGTCAGCCATGGCACTCAGGTGACACCTGCCTTTTTGTTGGGGCCCATTGGGGAGGCGAGTTTTTTGTCAGTCGCCAGGACTACAGATGAATAACGTCATTCCACGTTTCTGTCCGGAAAAATTTAAAAAAAATCTTTTGGGCAGGGACTGAGTGTGGAAAACTACATCCTGGCCACAGAGTCCTGGGACTGAAATGGAGGAGGGGGACTTTGGGAGCAGAAAGCTTTTTGTTGGTGAAATGAGTGGATTTTCTCCCCCAGGTGACAAGAGAGGAGGAGCAGGAGCAGCTGGAGGGTGGAGGGAGATGAGGAAACAAGAAATGACCCCCAAGCCCGGGCAGTATACAGTGGAAAGGGGCAGGGACCCCCTGGAGTCACATGGAGATGGCCCGCAGCATGTTATTTGCCTGCTGTGACAGCCAAAATCTCCACCCGGAGGGGGGAGACTTTGGCTCTCCCCCTTTTGCCTTCGAAACCGGCCCAAAAATGGGAGCCTTTTTCCCAGCTGGAGGGGGAGGAAAAACCAAAAATACTAAGGGAAATCCTCCTTTAATCGTTGCCGCGCCTATATGCGGATCGCCCTACTCTGAAGTCTACCGTGGGGTTTTCCCTCAGCGCTCAAACTACTGCCGCGGCTGTGGGGGAAGGTGGGGGGTTAGAAGCAAACCAGCTTCATCACGTAACCTAAGTTTGGATCACTGAGACAGCTTTTTCCCCCCCTAGTGAGGAGGGTAGTCGCCAGCCAGCAGCGGGGACCGGAGCAGCCCCGAACCAACAGGTGTGGCCTATTTTGGACACACTCTCCCACCCCATTTTAGAAACCCGTTGGACACGGGGCAGCCAAACTGGAAATTTTTGGCCCAACTTTGCCGAGTTTGCATGGGGGAAGCTGTCCTGCCGGCCAGGGTGGCATCAGAGCGGGTGTTCAGTGCGGCGGGGGGCCCTCGTTACCCCAAGGATAACCCCCCTTGTAAAGGGAAATTTTGAACGACTACCTTGTCAAAGATAATCAGGCGTGGATCCCAGGATTTCCCACAACCCAACCCCAGGGGTAAACAAAACACCTGACCCTCACCAAACTGTAGAAATGACGGGTTTCAAACTACCTGCCTCGCCACTTTCCGATGCCGCCCCCCGCCAGATGCCACACATGCTGACAGTTTCTCCATCTGCCCCAACCTCTTTTCCAGGGATGGTATTGCCACCCACCTTTCCCCTCGGAAATTTGTGCCCCCCCTCTGACCTCATCGCTGCTGTGGCTGTGCCGGACCCCACACTTGTCATGTGCCACTGTCTGACCCAGGGTGCTGCGTGGGTCTGCCGTGACCTCACACTGGTTCATTTTCCCACCGTGGCCTACTCTGTTTTTTTGCCACCCCAGAAGGATTGTCCCTCCTACCCTCATCTGCTGCGGGCTCCGGTTTCCTTCACACGGTCTTTTTCCCTCTCTTTGGGCCCACCCCTTTTTTTCTACCTCCAGAATGTCATTGTGCCACTGTCTGACCTCGCTGCGCTTGGGTGCTGCCGGACTCCACACTGTGTTTTGTCCCTGCTGACCCATGCTGCTGCGTGCTGCTGCCGTGACCTACACACGTTCATTTGCCACCTGTGGCCTACTCCTGTTTTTGCCACCTCCAGAATGTCATTTTTGGGCCCCTGCCTGACCTCAGGGTGCTGCGTGGGTGCTGCCGTTACCCCACACTTTCATTGTCGCACTCTGTGGCCTACCCTGTTTTTGCCACCCCAGAATGTCATTGTCCATGCCTGACCTCATGCTGCGCTGGGCTTTCTGCCTGCCTCCACACTGTGTTTGTGCCCCTGTCTGACCTCATGCTGCGGGGTAGCCCGTTACCTCCCCACCTGTCATAATTTGCCACCCGAGCTCTCACTTGTTTTTTTCCACTTTCTCGGATACTTTATCAGCCAAACATTACCGCTCGGTTTTTTGTCAGTTTTCCCTTAGGGGGCCCAGGGGAAATTTTATAGTGAAGCATTCTAAAGGCGGCGGGAGTCATGGCTGTCATAAAAACACAAAAATTTTTAGAAGACCAAACCCAAACTCCCTCGCAATTTAAGATGGCCAACGTTCTAGCACCCGCAGGCTCTGGGGGAGCGGAAAAGCGTTTTTTTAACGGATTCGTGTCGAAGTAATTCGGAACAATTATTATTTGCCGAGAAAAATTTGGGGAAGTGAAACGAAACAATTTCGGGAAATTCGCCATCCTAATTTTAAAAACCTTTGTGGGCACAGGGGCCTCTCCCCTGTACAGGATACTAGTATTTTTTTTTACCAATTGACTTTTTGACATATGTTATGCAAAGTAATTCCCCACCCCCTTTAAAGTACTTTGTCGGGAATTAATGGTGCGCTAAAATAATAAAAATAAAAAAAATAAAAATAAAATAAAAAAACCCCTTAATATTAAATCAGGTTTGAACAGTTTTTTCAACAAGAGTCTTGGGGAATAACTTCATGTCCAGAAAAAACGATTCGGAATGCCAGTATTTTAACTTTTTTCCTTCAACTTGTATGTCAAGCATCAACTTTACTTTTTCCAGTTCTTTACTAAGAATTATGGCCTTACCCAAATTTAATGGGGGCATGTATGAAAATGTCTTGGGCTAAAACTTCTTTGTTGCCCCTAACCGCCAATCAAGCTCCTCCTTTATTTTTTTCAAGCACTATCGAAATGAAAGGGGCTCCTGATTAGTTGCTTTTTGGGGAACAAAGGGAAATCTTTGACCAAGCAGTTTCATCATTGGGCCCAAAGGTTTGTAAAGTCCTAATTTTGATTCAAAAGGACCCTGTTCCCAATGGCATCAATGGTGGAGAACATAGCGGTTAGAGAGGATTGCAGAGAAAATTGAAGAGAAGTGCAGAGAGTCAAAATAATATCTTTAAACAAAAATGGTGAGTCTACATGATCCAATATAGCAAAGGATTCAAGAAGATCAGCAGAATGTGAGTCTTTACTATTTGAGGTTCCAGCCCCAGCTTGTGGAGTGAATCTGGAGCGAGATAACCTCGCCCTTTGCTGGACTGGGCTAGTTTTAGTTGATGAAAGTCCACTATTGGCTTTCAAGCTGAGAGTAGTTTCTGTTGAGGGGTGCAACATATTCTAACTTCTGACATTCCTTTTCAGGGACAAAAAAAAAGAGGAATAGCAAGAGTCAGAGTGCTGAAAATCATCATGGGGGATGACGTGAGATGAAGGCTGTGGATCTGTCATTACACCCGCTGCCAAGTCAGAGTCAGGTTCCAGAGGGTCAGACTGTGAGAAAAAGTCTGTAGGGCATAATGATTTGCTTTTGGCTTTTTCTTTAAGTGTTTGACCCATGATGCATAATGAAGACAGGTCAAGAAAAGTTTCTACAGAGCAAAGCCAAAGTGAGAATTATGAGGATTGGTTGGATGTTGTTGTTTCGATGTCTTAGAAATCAAGAGGGCTCAAGGTATGTCCACCTTCTTTGCCTCCTGACGGACTTCATAGTAATACCAGGGTCTTTAGGTGGGGGAAGGAGGATCACATACATCTTCCTTCAGGCAGTTGGCAGCGAGAGAGGTACAGAGACTAACACTACTCCTCTCCCTCCCTTGTATGTTTAAAATTGCAGTGCTCTCACAACACAGCAGACAGGAACATCTGCTCTCCACTAATCACTGCCTGCAAATGTGATGCAGAGTGTACCGCTGGGGAAGCCTGCCGAGGAGGATAAGGTAAGGTAAACTCATGGTGACAAAAAGGTAAAGCAATATGAATGTGCACTGCCCAGTATTCACAGGCACTCTCCTGGGGAATGGGGGAAGGCATCTGGCAGAGATCTTGGGAAGGATGGAAGGGAGGTTAAGGTCCTGAGAAAAGGAGCCCTGGAAGAAGTGGTATTCTTATTCTCCCGCTAGAGAGGGCCCAGAGAACAAGTTTCATATCTCTGAGCAGACCCACTACTCCATCTGGTGTCCCCAGATGAGGTCTCCAAAACACTTTATAAGCCACATATGTATTGGGGGGATGGGTCCACTCAGGGATATGAAACTGGACCTTTGGGCAGGTGTTTAGTTAGGGCAGGTTACTTCTTTGATACTTTCTGCTTGCACAACAGACCTCTCTGAAATGGGGAACCCTCTGCTCTCTCTTCTCCAGTACATGTCAGGGAGCTGGCTGCTGACACAGACCCATGCAGAGCATAAGGTGGAGGATGCACTGTGTTCTCTGGGCTCTCTTTAGCAAGAGAATGAGAATATCTCTCCTTCCAGGGCTCCTTTCCTCAGCCCACACCACACAGTGACAACTATTTTGTGTTAATATTGCTCAACCCCTTCCTGACAGCCGGTCATAACCATATGGCTCTGTGTTTTTCCCGCCTCAACTTCCAAGAGCCATAACTTTTTTTATTTTATCATCTACATAGACATATGAGGGTTTTTTTTATGGGACAAGACATACTTTTTAATAGTGTTATTCACCGCACCATAGAATGTACTGGGGAACCGAAAAAAAAAAAAAATTCTATGTGGGGTAAAATGTGAAAAAATGTAATTGCACAATGTTTGTGAGGGTTTTGTTTATAAATCATTCACTCTTTGGTATATATAATGTATAATCTGTATTCTGCAGGTCAGTGTAGATTCCGGTGATACCAAATATGTAGGGTTTTAGTATTTCTAACAAAATACAAACATTATTTCTTACACTTCCGCTGTGGCGCCATTTTCTACGACCAGTAACGTTTTTTGTTTTACACCTATGGACCTGAGTGAGGGCTCATTTTTGTGGGCTGAAGTGTAGTTTTTCTTAGTACCATTTTGGGAATATTTTTTCTTCTACAATTTTCAGCTTATGGGATAAATGATGTTATACTTTAATAGATCGGAATTTGTATGGATTCTATGATACCGATTAGGTGCAGCTTTTTTTTTTTTAATTGTAAAATGGCAAAAGGGAAGGGAAGTGAAGTTATATTTCTTTTCTTTATTTTATTTAACTTTGACACTTGCCCTCTAGCGCCCGATCGCTTGTACACCCTTCTACACTATTTAAAGTAATAGAACCTTTATCCTGGCGGGTGAAAGCCTTCATTTGATGATGTCAAATGGAGTGAGGAATGGTGTGCAGCAACATTTCTCCATTCACTTAGATTCTGCCATTACCACAGCATCTAAATGGTTAAACAGCAGGGATCAGAGTCGGCTCCATTTCCTTCTGTTAGTGGCGGGTGGCAGCTGCAATGTGCAGCCGGTACCAGCCTCCTATTTAGTAGACTTGTATATCTGCCACATAGGACCTTACCGACATCATGACATTCTCATAGCGAGGCTGGTGGAGAGTAGAGGGCATGGGTGGCAAGTCATCTTAGAGGGTATGTTCACACAGCGTTTGTTAAATACATTTCTGGGTGCATTCAATGTACCGGAAAATGGACCCCAAAACGTATTTAACAATGTTCATGTGTGATTACATTAATTGTACATCATACAGACGATACGTATTTTTCATATGTCAATTTTTGATCCATTTTATCATTTTATTTTTTAGCCCATAGAAACAATAGGGTATGTTTTTGCAGTCCAGAAAACGTATCCAGAAACGTATCACACTTTGTTGTATATTTTTTGTTTAACGCAATACATATCCATGATGCGGTCTGACCACATCCTTAAACTGTAGTCCCTGCAGTGCAGAGCTATAACTTACATAAAAGAACCATATCTCCCAGTACGGCTGCTTTTCGAGTATAGCCCATGGGCCCTCCTGCTTCCCTGGAGTGCCTCCATTTTACCATTCACACTCTACAATAAAGACTTGGTATGTATTTTCTGCAGTGTTTTCATTAGTAATTACATAGTGACAAATCTGTACCAAATTGTACACATTTTGCTGCAGATTTGTTGCTGCAGATCTCAGTGCAGCTCAGTCTGTAATGCGCTGCAGATTCTCCCCGCAAAAATCTGGTGCGAAAATTCATAGCTTATCTGTACCATGTGCACTTACCCTAATACAAATGTAATTTATGGTTCTGCATTGCAGCTCATGTGGAACGAAAAAAACACCATTAGCCACCTGGCTGGGAGAAGTAGTTCTACAAGAAATGAAAAATGCTTGGATGTGGGGTACAACCTGATTTTTAGTGGGCTCTCCAGTGCAGAGGTTCCCTGACTATATTGCAGTATGGACGCCAGCACTCAGCAGCTTCCTACATGTACGCTAAATCCTAGAGGGACTCTACATGACTCTGATGCTGCGCATGAACTCTGGGGGGTGCAGATTAAATTGTTCTGCATCTGATCAGTATTTAATAATTGGCCCATTTGTCACTACTTGTTACTATGTAGTTATGGTATGGTAATGTTATCAAGTGATGGTTTCTTGGTATTAACTAGTCATCATATGGTGGAGTCATCTTGTCACAGTATATTGGTGATTGGTTGTGTAGACCAACTTTTGACTTTTTAGTATAGTGGTGTTATACAGCCGTGTTACGAAGGTTATAGTTATCCACTATATTATTTCAGTGTACAGCCTCTCTGTGTTCTAAAATTCTGAATTCTGGTATGGCAAGCGTGAACTATATTCCCCAATAGAGCGTGAATTTTGGGGAACATGGTTTATGGCTAGAGATGGAAAACTTTGGTTCTGCAGTTTAGGGTGATTCGCCGGAAAGAAGCGTGTTTTTTATTGGCAAAATGGCCACAAGCACATGGCGTTACATGGGGCAGAGAATTCTGGGAGGAAGAAAGGAACGCCCTCAATGACATGTGCAGACATGAAGCCAATCAGAGACCGGCGGGCTTCTGTGATGTCACAGCCCTATAATTACAGACACCATCTTAAATTCTCACACTTCTCACTGTGTGTCCTGTCATAAGCATCTTGCTGCTGCTGCTGCACTATATTGAACTCATTATAAAACTAACTCATTTTTTCAGCGACTGGGGGAAAGACCATTACAAGTATGTGTCATTTGCACACTTGTTATTTAACCAGCATTATTATTTTCTTGTAGTTTGTGGGGTATTCTCCCTAAAGTCCTGGGTGGGTGTACTTCTGTCCCATAAATGCCTAATTTACATCTGGTTGTTCGGCAGTGTATTTAATGCCCTAGGCTTAATTTAATCCCTTGATTGTGGGTTAATTCGCACTAAAATGCAGGGTGTCTTTTTTTATTTTGTCCCATATACATCTGTTTTTTCTGTACAATATTTCATACACAAGGCTTAATCTAACTTCTTGATTGTGCGGTACTTTGGACAAAAATACAGGGTGTCTTTACTTTATTGTCCTCTATACACCTAATTTAAATCTGGTTTTTCTATATGGTATTTGATACTCAAGGCTTAATTAAATTTTTTGATCAAACAGTATGTCAGACAAAGAGGTGGCAGCCCCTTCACATGCAAGTGGCAGTGGCACAAACATTCATGGAGCAGGCACAGGTCGCAGCACAGTAATGGGACGTCGCAGCAGGGGTGAAATCGGTGAGGTCAGTAAATGGGCCCGTGTCATCTAGCGGCCGTATGTTGACCAGCAACCCAAGGGGTTATTGGATTAGTTGACTAAGTCAATCCACTTCCTCCAAGATGACATCTGACAACCCAGCAAGGAATCGGTGAGGAACTCTTCAGACCCAACCCTTATTTGGCAGGCCTGGGAGACGCGCATCAGCGACCCTCACCTGTCCCTCAATCCGCCTCTGTCCTGTTTTTCGATTCACAACTCGACCAAGAAGATCTACAACAAATCGCGATGACGAATGTAAGCGATCCGGCACACTTAGTGCCGTGTGAAGCAAGGGCTTCATCATCAACATCGTCGGCAGACAGCAGGTTCTATCACTATATATAACTTGCCGTCAGGCACGGCGCTGCCACAGCGTGGTTAGTGTGGTTGTAGTACAAGCAGGTAGCCCACAGTGTGGAGGTCAGGAGTCAATTTCAGCCAACGGGTCGAAACAACCCCGCTTTGCAGGTCCCAAGATAAGAAGCGCACAGGGGCTCAGTGCGAGGCAGCAGATGTTAGTAGTCATTCAGTGTGAAGCGATCTGTCGTAACATCAACCCTACTCGCGGTGTGCAGTTATCATTGCTAAGACACATCAGATGGAGTCGAACATGAGTGTATATGTAGCAATCTATTGCAGGGAAAGTGAAGCGGGCCAGGGAAACATGCTTAAATGTTGAGGCACCATAGCCCTGCGTTCATCACATCGCAGCATTACCATCAGAGGCCAGGGAGAAATGTGACTCCATCATGCCGCAGCCAGCAACAGCAAGCGACATCTAGTGGCACCACATGCCATTTCAGCCAGTCAAGGCTCCACCACCAATCTCGTAACGAAGGTACGACAGTTCTGTCCTTTGCGCGCCAACATCTCCGGTCCAGAATCTCCCCTAGGCGCCTCGCTACTCTCTCGGCGCCACGCATCGTTCAAGATGACGCAATTACCAACGAAGGCAACAAGTATGCTCCAAGCCATCCTAAGGTGCAGAAGCTGAACCGACGTTCCTGGGTCAAGTTATGTGGTACTGCTTGTCACTCCCTTTCCAAGTGATGGACGACTACATTGTTTCAAGAAAGCAGAACCGAATGTGTTATGGCGATGCCGAACCGAGGAGGAGAGTTATCCAAGCCGACTAATGTTCTTGTTCCAAAAAGGCAGTCTACCAGAAAAGCCCTATCACAAATTACTGTAGAACAGAAGGTGGCCCAGTCTTCTGAGCTATATCGGTCTTTGTTCAAGTGCACGGACCGAGCGCAGAATACTGTGGAAGCTGTAACTACGGTCATGGCCAGATACATGTCGCTTTACAGCCCACTGGGTGATGGCTAATCCTGCACAGCCACAGCCAACAGCTTGGATCAGGAAGATGCTGCGCTTTCTCCTCCACTTGACAAACTGCTGCTCCCTGCGCGACAGTCAGCGCCTGCTCCTCCACCACCACCATATCAGCCTCCACTACAAGTGTCTGCTCCATCATGACCAAAATGTGCAGGGCACATGCGTGTAAAACGCATTCTACACCTGATTTCTGGGCAAACAAAGGTCCACCAACATGGGAGGAACTGCTCCAAAAACATGCAAGAAGAATTCAATGTGTGCTTTCTCCCCGACAACTTGCAAATAACGGAAACCATGGATTACAGACAATTGGAAGAAACAATGTACTCGTGTATTCACCGAACTAGAGCGATGACCACCATGCACTTTGCATGGCCACGAGTTCAATCACTGGTTGTACAAAATGTCCCTGAAAATCTTCCACCCCCCTGCAAAACATCTCTAAAAATGGCCAGGAAACTGTGCCATGCGCCCTTACAGCTACATACCTTACGGACCAAAACCACACCCTTCTTGAGTTGCAAGCAGCATATGAACATAGTGCAACATAAGTCGACTGATGTTGCGATATTTTACGCCCATCTGGAATTACCACATCCTCCAATCAATGTTATCCGACTGTATGAACAGAGAAAAGGCCATTAAACGATTTTTTGATTATGCAAGCCGGTACAGGATACTCCCCTGTAGTGTTTTGATCGATTACGTTGGCCACACTACATCTCGATCGAATGTCGACATGTTTAACCATCATACGACAACTCATATTCGATGTCGCATGCTCAGACTCATACCGATCGATGACCCACTCATAAAGTCCCAATGGGAGCAAGCCAACAACACCTTTCATTCTACACCAAACAGGGCTGACAGAAGCTGGAATTAACATCCACAAACAGCTCAACATGGATACGTGCTGACACATCTTAGCAACACCCGTTAACGTTAAAAAAAGCCACAGAAACAAAAAACACACAACTCACTATCCCTGGTCTTGTACACAAGCATGACCCTTAAAACCTGCATCACCCACACAATTAAAAAAGTAGCAGAACAGTATGATTTGAAACCTTCATTCATACTTGAACATGACATTGAAATATCCCTGCCTGTAACGCAGCATGACGTCCCCAAACCTGCGCATGACCCCCATAATAAAAAAGTGCCGGAAAAAGAGTCTTATAACCACCATATTTACGTTGAACTAGGAACATTAACTATCCCTGTCCTGGACCGCAGTAAACATTACAAACCTGTCAGACCCTCACAACATTTTAAAAGTGCCGGGAAAAGGAGTCCTTTTGAACCACCATTTAGTTTCACTCAAACATTGACTATACCTGTCCTGGGCACAGCATGCGAGCCCAAACCTGCATGACCCCAAAGCATTAAAAAGTGTCAGAAAAAGGGCGAGACTTTCCACCACCATTTTAGTTATCATCACTGAGACATAAGAACTTATCCGCTGTCCTGGGCCACAAGACAACTTAGCCCCAAAACCTGCATGACCCCCAGATTAATAAGTGACCGGAAAAACAAAGGAGTCCTTTCAACCACCAGTTTTATTTCCAACTTGGACATAGACTGTCACCTCCCTGATCCTTGGTAGCCGCTTCTGCCCCATCCGTATGAAGTGGCGACCAATTGAGCTTCACTTCGGAGAAAATACTGGTGGTTAACCGCTCCTTGTTCCCACCCAGGTGGCCCTTATTTCTTTGCAATTCTTTATCTCCACATCATTTTACTCAACCGTGCTGGTAGGTAAATCATGTTTCTCATGTCTCCGTGACATCCATACTTCACTGTCATCTGAATAAACCTACATCTGGTCAAGTTTTCTTCCTGTACACCTCCCTTGTACAAATTCAGAGCGAATTTTTTTTACCACTATTTTGTACATAGCAAGTTTTTAGAGTCTAAGTTTAAATTCTAGAAAACACATTTTTTAAGATAAGGATAAGCGAATCCCACCATGCATCAATTGCGTTTCACTTTTTTAATTGTATTAAATGGGATGTATCTCATAAAGGATTGTAGACTAATGTTAAAGTGATCTTTCCAAAAACAAGTCATTATGCAACTAATGTCGTCCATTAACAGGTGTCCTAAACCTATTACTGTTTCTGACCAGCTCACCCACGTCCAACCCTTGAGCCACATCTTGACAATGTGAAGAACAAAAGTCTGGTTAGAACAACAAGACAATTTTTTTATAATATGACCATCTGCAGATATAGCAGCATGTCACAGATAAAAAACAAAAAACAAAAATGCCCCAACAAAAATTCAAAGCGCAAATGAACCCTTTGAGCCATCATATGGACAATTGTGAAGAAACCAATGGTCCTGATAATACAACAATATGTTTTTTTAAACAATAGGAACCTGGTAGTTATAAAGCTGCATGTCACAGAGCAAAAATGCCCCCAAAACTTTCAACAACATGACCCTTGATACCACTTTGGACAATTCGTGACAAGAACAAATGTCTGTTATTGAAACAACAAATATTTTTTATAATAGGACCTGTAGTATAAACCTGCATGTCACAGCAAAATGAACCCCCAAAAATCAAAGACAATGACCCTTGACAAGCCACTCAGGAACAATTGTGAAGAACAAAATTCTGTTTATCAACACACACAAACAATTTCTGTCTTCTTATAATAGGACCTTGTAAGTAATAGCTGCAAGTCACATGACAATTGCCCCCAAAAATTTCCAAAGCATGACCCTTGAGGAGCCACTTGGACAATTCAGTCGGAAGAACAAATGTCGTTAGAAAACAACATTTTTTTATAATAGGACCTGTAGTATAGACTGCAATGGTCACCGGAGCAAAATCAAGAATGGCCCCCAAAAATTCTAAGCATGACCTTCTGCGCCACTTTGAGAGCCAAGTAGTGAATACGAAACCATGTCTAGTTTAGAAACAATTTTTTTTTATAATAGACCTTGTAGTAAATAGCTGCATGTCACAGTAAAATGCCCCCAAAAATTCAAAGCGCATGAACCCTATCGAGCCACTTTGGACAATTGTGAAGTACAAATTGTCTTTTAAACAACATTTTTTTACATAATAGGATCTGATAGTATTGCTGCATTTCAAAGCAGCATGACCCAAAAAATTATAAAATATGACTTCTCCCCCACTGTTAAAAAAAATTTAGGGGGAAAAAACCACTTTAAAACCACAATTTCCCGTTTTCCCAAAAACCCCTTTTTATTGCTGTATCTCACAGGGAACATGAAACCCCCAAAAAAATTTTAAAAAAAGACTTTTTCCCCCACTATTTAAAAATTTGGGGAGGGAGAAAAACCACTTAAAACCCCCCCAATTTTTTTTTTCCAAAAGGGCCATGATTAAAATTTTTGGGAACCACAGCAAATGACCCCAAAAAAATTTTAAAAAATTTACTTTTTTTCACCCAAAATTTCTAAAATAAAGTGAATAAATTTGGGAAAAAACGGGGGTTTTTTCATAAACCTTGCTGTCTTTTAACATCACCCACAGCAAAACCAGCAACAAACTGTTTTGGGAAAAAAAAGAATAAAAATTTGGGAGTAAAAAGAACAAAATTTTAAAAAAAAAAAATTTTCAAAAGGACCCTTTCTGTTTGAAACGAATGGGGAAAAGAAACGGCAACTAAACGGGGACCCGGCAATTGGGGGCCCCAACATCTCAGAATCCATGCCCATTCATCTTTATGAAAGTTCCAAAAGATCTACTTATCTGTGGGAAAACCCCGGGTGCATTTTTTTTTAATGACTCCTCCAGGGTGGGGCTGAAGGTCCGCTCAGATTTTGGCCTGGGTCTGGGCAGGACCAAAACCCCCTATTGGGGGGTTTGCGAGCTCGGGCCATTTTCCCCTTTTGGATACCCAGAATTCCTATTGGGGGCCGTAACACATTTCCCAAAAACCCTCGGGGTGGAGACGCAAAAAGTCGTGCACCAGGGTCTTAAAACTGGTCCCCTGTGGTTGGATTGTGCCCTGCATTGCATCTTTGGGAGGTGGTAAATAAAGATTGCCAAAAGGGGCCCCCATTAGGCTTCGCCAAACCTTTTCCTGCCCGCTGCCACTAACGGGTACTTGGCCCCCCTCTAAAGCTGTCAAGTCGCTGAAGTTTTTTCCCCCGTGACATTTGGGGAAAAGGAATCAAACGCCCAAAAGAAAAACCCATTGATCAATCCCAAGGCTCCATTTCCTGCCTTTTTCCCCTCTATTTGGGTGGGGGGAAGGAAAATGCTGAGGGTTTTGTTTGTACCGGGGGGCCCAAAAGGGGGGGCCCCCCCAGTAACGTTGTTCATTTTTGGGCCCCTTTAAAAAAGGATCATTTTTGGAGGAAATGGACCTTTCCCAAACCCATGTGAAGATGGAGCCTTGATTTCCCAAGCCTCTTGGTCGAGGGACACTAGCAAACTGATCTTCCTCATCTTCCTCCTCGGGGAGGCCAGGCTGATGCTGCAACGCAGCCAGGCGGGACGAAGCATGGTGCGAACGGCGGAAGTGCGAACTTAGACTTCGAGCCTTCCTCAGCAGGCTGTCCAGACCCGGGTAGCTCTTTAGAAATTTCTGGACGACAAGGTTCATGACATATGCCAGGCAAGGGATGTGCTCCATTCTACCGATCTTAAGGGCGGCCAGCAGATTTCACCCGTTTTCGCACACCCCCTTGCCTGGCACAAGGTTCTTGTCACCCAGCCAGCGCTCGGTCTCATTGCGGAGAGCCGTCCACAGCTCCTGACTTGTGTGTGGACGATCTCCAAGACAGATTAATTTCAACATGGCCTGGTTTCTCTGGGCACGTGATGCCACCAGAGGACTTTGGGGGAAAGAACCCTGCACCATCCCTGCGGTTTTGAAGAGCGTGCGCGAGCCTGAGAGCCACTGTCACCCCAGAGACATCACCCAGCTCACCCAGTGAGCTGTCACAGAGATATAGCAACCTTGGCCGTGCTTACTAGTCCATGTGTCGGTGGTCAGATGGACTTTTCCGGACACAGATGCAGACAACGCAGTTGAAATTTTAGATGACACGTGGCTGGCCAGGGCAGGGACGGCTTTTCTGGCAATGAAATGCCTGCTCGGCATCTGGTATTGGGGGCAGGCAAGGGCCATGACGTGGCGGAACCCATCTGTGTCCACCAGACGGAAAGGCAACATTTCCAAGGCCAAAAGCCTGGCAATGCCGACATTCAGGCTTTTGTCTTTGGGATGGTTTGGGTTAAAGTGTTTCTTCTGCTCCCAAACCTGGAAGACAGAAGGCTGGCTGCTAGACTGGCCGCTGTACGGCATGCAGGTCATCAAACTGGCGGGAGGAGAAGGGGTCGGATGGGTCTCTGGTGGTGCTGGTGGTACTCGGGCGACGGTGGAGGCTGAAGCGGAGGCTGATCCCTGATCATGACTCTGAGAAACATGGGCAGCTGAGGAACGCTTGGTGGTGGCAGAGGAGGAGGAAGAGGCGGAGACAGAGGGTGTGACAGTGGTTGGAGGCCCGGCGTCGGTCTGGCCTTTTTTGGCCAAGTGTTGCCTCCATTTCAACTCATGCATTCGCTGCATGTGACTAGACATGTTGGTGGTGGTTAACCACCTAAGGTTCTTGCCTCTACTTATGCGTTTACGGCAAAGGCGGCATATGACATCGCTGGGTGAATCAGAGGCTTGGTCAAAGAAGGCCCAGGCTTGAGAGGTCCTGGACCTTTTTGACGGCGATAAGCGAGGAGCGGGGTTTGCGCTGACCGTGGCTGGCGGAATCATATCAGCGGACTTCTGCGACCGCCCTCTCCCTTTTTGAGGCGGAACCCGTACTGACACTACCCCATCGTCTTCCTCCTCATCCAGTGATGAAGCGCTCGCAAGCAAATTCTGCTGAAAAGACCACGTTGGATCCGCAATGTCGTCATCATCATCATCAACACAGGTGACTTCGTCGTCCTGACATTCTGCATCCAGGAGCTGCGGGCTACAAGCAAGAGGGACTGCAAGGCGTTGCCGACCTCCCGGGATTTTTGCCGATTGACCGGCTTCCTTCTCCTCCTCTGATGGCATCAGTAACTGGGCGTCAGAGCAGAGAAAATCATCCTCTTTGGCCTCTTGATCTTTTAACATGCCTTCTGACCCCAACTGCATTTTGTCATCAAAGAGGTCTTCAGAAAATGGATTATCCACAGTGGTGGGTACACGAGTTGACATTTGGGCTGCTTCATGTTGGACGGATGCTAGTGATGCTGATGACGACATTTGTGGCCGTGACTGGGAGGACGAGGAGGTAAGACTGCTGGATGTAGGTTGCATTAACCACTGAAGGACAGATTGGCGACGCTGTTCGTTACTGAGATTCACAGGGCCCTGACCCAGCGATGACAGGCCTGACGGTCCTGCAACTGACGATCCGCTGGCATGCGTGTTGTCGCCAGCACTGGAAGGAGCACCTTCTCTCGTACCTCTACCTCCATGTCCTACCCCCCTCTTTGCTCGCTTACCACCTGAATTTCGCTCCATGTTCAGAAATATAAAAATTTGAGAAGGTATGGAAGAGATTTGGAAAGTCTCTTATTAAAACACGGCAAATCACAGCTATTTTCAAATCCCTCAAATCAAAACAAAATTGCTGGATTCAAATTTAACTGCAAAGTAGATCTATCAACAAAGCTTGACTGACCAAAAGTGAAAAAAAACACCTGTCTGAAATGTATGCGGATATTAAACGGTATTTTTGGCACATTTCAATTCACATGTGGTAACTACAAAATTGCTGTATTCAAATTTAACTGCAAAGTAGATCTATCAACAAAGCTGGCCTGCGCCAAAGTGAAAAAAACACGTATCTGAAATGTATCGGTTAATAAAAGGAATTTTTGGCACCTCTCAATTCCCCTGTGGTGACTACAAAATTGCTGTATTCACATTTAAGTGCAAGGTGCCTCAATGACAAAGCTGTAGTGCTCCAAAGTGAAAAAAAAACACGTACCCTGTAATGTATTCGGAAATAAAAAGATTTTTTGGCACCTATCAATTCACCTGTGGTAACTACACAATTGCTGGATTAAAATTTAACTGCAAGGGGGTTTCATCAACAAATTTTGGACTGGGCAAAAGTGCAAAAAACATGTATCTGTAATGTATCAGATAATAAAAGATATTTTTGGCACCTTTCAATTTCACCTGTGGTGACTACAAAATTGCAGTATTCACATTTAAGTGCAAGGTGCCTCAATGAACAAAGCTGGCCTGCGCCAAAGTGAAAAAACACAAATCTGTAATGTATTGGATAATAAAAGGTATTTTGGCACCTATCAACCTGTGCTACTACAAAATTGCTGGATTCTAATTTTAACTGCAAGGTGGCTCTATCAACAAAGCTGGAATGGGCAAAATTGAAAAAGAAACACCTATCTGAAATGTATACTGATAATAAAGTGGAGTTTTGCCCTAACAAAGAGACCTGCAGTTACTAGAAAAGTTGTTATCCTAATATAAGTTCAGGCTGCCCAATACCCCGGGAAAAATATGTCAATAGAAAACTGTTAAAAATAAAGCAAATTGCAGTGCAATGTCTACCTAAGTCTTGGTGAACTTTATCCAGTAATCTTATAGAGCTTGTCTGTGTTCACCCGCGGGCCTCCCCCCCCCCCTCTCCCCTCCGTGATTTTTACAGCGGTAGATGCTCCTTTAAAATTCTCTACCTAACTACAAAAAATCTTCCAATCTGTGATCTAACTAAGATGTAAGTATCACAGCTAACAGTAGAGATTTCTCTGTGAAGAAATATAATAAATTTTGCTGATTTTGTTTGGACACCAAGGCAGAGCGCACGTCCTCCTTTCTATGAGACGCTGAGTGACACTGATCATGAACAGAAGGGCTGTTCTATGTAAAAGAGGTCCCTGTGATTTTTCCAGCCAAACGCAACCATACACATACCAGTCAAGACGGCGCACACACATCTCACCCTGCTATATTCTGGGAAAACTGATTTTGCTGGCTGCCAAAATGACAGGAAGCGCCGAAAATGGCGCCGATATTAATAGATGAGCACAGATTTTAAACCTAAATTATCGCATGATCTTTAAAAAATTCGATCACCATAAAAAACTGTGCCGATTTCAACTTTGTCAATAATAATCGCTCAACACTACAGGGGAGTACTCCTGTCCGCCTGGAATATCAAAAAATCGTTAATGGCCTTTCTCTGTTCATACAGTCGGTCCAACATGTGCAGGCTGGAATTCTAACGGGTGGAAACATCGCCTATCAGGTGTGTTGGGGGAGGCCGTTCTGCCACTGCAACTCCAGAGGGTGTTCTGGCTTTGTAGGAATGGATAAAGTGCTGCAAAGTTTCCTGGCCATTTTCAGAATCTTCTGAAGATCTGTGGAAGACTTCAGGAACCTTTTCCACAACCAGATTGAACACGTGCGCCATGCACGGCTCATGGCCATCCCTCCTCGGTGCAGCGCGGACACCATGTTCCTTCCATTGTCCGTCACCATGGTTCCGTTTGCAGTTGGCGCGGAGGAAAGCCACACATCAATTTCTTGCTGCATGACGCGGAGCAGTTCCCCCCCTGTGTGACTTTCGTTCGCCGAGGCATGCCGGGTGTAGAACTGTGTGACACCGCTGTGCCCTACACATGTGGTATGATGGAGCAGTACTTGTGGAGGCTGAGATGGTGGTGGTGGTGGAGGCGGACATTGGCTCAACAGCAGCAGTTTGACAACGTGGAGGAGGGAAACGGCGTCTCCTGTCCAAGTTGTTTGGGTGTCCTGGGCAGGAAGCACATTTCCCCCAGTGGGCCGTCAAGTACATGTACTGGAGCAGACCGTAGTTAAAGCTCCAGACGTCCGAAACTGCCGTGCCCCTTTGGGAACAAACCGATAAGCCCAAGGACGGGCCCCACTTTCTTTTTCTACATATTTATGAAGTGCTGGTCCCTGCCTTTTTGGAAAAAAAATTACGGCTTGGAACTCTCCATCTCGGCTCGGCACAAGCCATTAGTTCTCTGAATGGTGCAGAGTCCACCATTTGGAAGGGAGGGACTGCAGTACCAACAACTTGGGACAGGAGCACGGTTTTGCGCTGCACCTTAGGATGGTTGGGCGCATACTGTTGTCTCTTTGCAATCGCCTCGGTGAACGACTGCTGGCGCCATGAGTAGCGAGGAGCAGGAGCATCTGGACAGGGAGATGATGCCAAAGAGAAACAGCTCCCTTCTGCAGAGGTGTTGGAGCCTTGACTGGCTGAAATGGCATGCGTGCCACTGGCCGCTGCTGCTGCTGCGGCGGCAGGATGGACCACCACATCTGAGCCACGTTTCTCCCAGGCCACCGGATGGTGACGCTGCATGTGTTGACGCAGGGCCGTGGTGCCAACGTTAGCTCCCTGGCCACGCTTCACTTTCTGCCCACAGATTCTACATATACCCATATTCGGCTCCTCCGGTGTCTTAGCAAAGAACTGCCACACCGCCGAGTAGCTGATTTTACCGCCAACGCTCCGCACTGAGTGACTACTGCTGCCGCTGCCTCGCTGAGCCCCTGTGCCGCTACTTTCTTGGACCTGCGAAGCGGGTTTTTTACCCCGTGGCCGCTTGGCTCCCGACCTCACACTGCTGCCTTCCTGCTGACTCACGGCCACACAACCCACTTGCTGGCGGCGCCGCTGCCTGACGCGCAAGCTGACGCCCTCTTCTCCTGACGATGATGAAGCCCTTGCCTCACCCGGCTCCCAAGTGCGGTCGGCTACATCATCATCTATTTGTGTTTCATCGTCACTGCTGTCCTCATCACCGGTCTTGGTATGCAGAGGCTGACCCCTCACAACATGACCTCCCATGCCACTCTCCACATCTATACTTTGCCGCCTACTGCAAAAAGCAGGGGATATTGGCCCCATTTCTTCGCTGCCAAGTAGCTGCTGACTGCCCTCCTCAAATTGTTCATCCTCGCTATATAGTGGCGCTGAGCCCAGACCCACATAGTAGATCTCTGGCTGAGGGAACCGGCTGGGACAGAGGTGGGTTCAGGACAGGTGAGGGTCCCTGACCCGCCCCTGGGCCATGCCAACTAAGGGTTGTGTCTGACATTCCCACCGACTCTTGGCTGTGGTTGTCAGATGTCATCTGGGAGGAAGTGGATGGATTAGTCAACCAATCAAGAACCCTTGGGTTGCTAGTCAGCACACAGCCGCTAGATGACAGCGGCAGTTGTGGCCTCACCGAGTGACCCCTGCTGCGACGTCCCCTTGCTGTGCTGCGACTGGGCCTGCTCCAGGAATATTTGGGCCTCTGCCACTCGCAGGTGAAAGAGCCTGCCACCTCGTCTGTCTGACATACTGTTTGTTCTAAAATGTACAGGACACTGTTTGATGAAGATATCTGTATATGATAAATACACACCCTGTATTGTACTCCAAATGAACCCACTAAGAAGCTTGGGTAACCCTTGGATATAAATTGCGCTCCACAAATGGCCAGGAAAAATTGACTTGTATGTGCCGTTTAAAAACTATGTGTATTTTACTGAATATAAAAGCACAAACAGGCTTAAGTAACCTTCGGATATGAATTATGCTACAGAATTTCTTCTGTGGCGTTGAAAAACAAAGTTTCTTTTACTGAGTACAACTGCAGAACAACACTTAATTAACCCCTGGATGTAAATTGCGCCAAACAATTGAGCAACCACAAACTAACAACTTTGTAGCGTGTTACAATGGCGTGTTTTTTACGCTACACAACAAGAGAAAAAATTGTAATTAACCTTAGCTTGTGAATTATGCTACAGGAAAAATGTATTTTTTGGCGGTGAAAAAGATGGTTTATTAGAGTCACCACAGCAGCAAAACAACGCTTAATTAACCCCTGGATGTAAATTGCGCCAAACAATTGAGCAACCACAAACTACTAGCTTTGTAGCGTGTTACAATGGCGTGTTTTTTCCGCTACACAACAAGAGAAAAAATTTAATTAACCTTCGCTTGTGAATTAGGCTGCAGGAAAAATGTATTTTTTGACGGTGAAAGACAGTTTATTCTAGTCACCACAGCAGAAAAACAACTCTTAATTAACCCCTGTATGTAAATTCCGCCAAACAATAGAGCAACCACAAACTACGAGCTCTGTAGCGTGTTACAATGGCGTGTTTTTTTACGCTACACAACAAGAGAAAAAATTGTAATTAACCTTCGCTTGTGAATTATGCTACAGGAAAAATTTATTTTTTGGCGGTGAAAAAGACGGTTTCTTTGAGTCACCACAGCAGCAAAACAACGCTTAATTAACCCCTGGATGAAATTGTGCAAAAGAATTTAGCAGCCAAAAATGAAGTGGTATTTGTATTGTAAAAGTGCTGTTTCTTTAAATGAATACAACAGGAACAGGCTTAGATCCCCCTTGGATATTCAATGTGCTGTGAGCAGATAGCATTAACATGTATATGCAGCTGCACTGGACGCACACTGGACTTCAGATCCAATACCCAAAAAATCAGAAATAGAACATTAAGAGAAGCAGTCTCTGAGACAAGCTGAGACACCCCCAAAAATCGCTGTATAAAAATCAGTTCTTCAGTAAGAGCTTTTAAAAGCAGCCACGGCAGCACCTTCCCTAATCAGTACAGTGAGAGGAGTGTGAGCTCCCAGCGTCGCCCCCGGGACCTTATATAGTGCAGTAAAGTCACAGAATCCCGCCGGCCCTTGATTGGCTTCATCTTGCACCATGTCATGCAGGCTATGCCCCATGTAGCGCCATGTGCTCGCAGCCATTTTATCAATCAAAGCACACGTCGTTCACCCGAAGTACCCCAAACTTTGACGTCGTTCCGAACCGAAGTTTTCCTGAAATTCTAAACGAATTCCACTTCGATAGAATCGATTCGCCAATCTCTAGTTTAAGAGTCATGCTGTGGTACAAGACAGGGATAGTGAATGGTCTGTGACTTTTTTTCTGTAACTTTTATAACCTAATTGTGTTGCCTAAGATGTAGCACGTATCCATTTAAAATGTTGTGGATTTTAATTCCAGCTTCTCCATCCTGTTTGGGTGTAAGAATGAAGGTGTCGTTTCTCTTCCATAGACTTTAATGGTCATCGGCGATAATTTATTATCGACTATCGGAAATCGTCTTGATAATTGCTGATATCAACTATCAAATCGATAACGATAGCTGCCACAATCGCTCATCACTATTAACGAGAGATAGTGGATTGCTGGATCATGCATTTCTTCTTTTTTTCTTTACCACCAATGGTACTGCCGTCTAATCTATTCCAGCCTGCAGAGGCGTAACTTGAAGTTCTTGGGCCCTTTGCCAAAAGTGAAATTGGGCTTCTGCCAGTTACCATGTGCCCTTTCCAATACTGGTGTCTTCTTATATGTCAAAGGGGCTTTTGGGCCCCTTTAGGATGCAGGGCCCCATAGCAGCTGCTACTGCTGCAACTTCTATAGCTATGCGCCTGCTTGCAAACTGTGCTCATCTTTTCAGTTAGCCATTGAAAGGAATTAAGTATTTTAGCCTCTCAGTTTTTTTTTTTTTCTGTCACTTTTACAGCCAAATTTCTTCACTAAGTTGTTCCACATATCGAGTTTACTGTTATGGATGGTAATAACAGCTTCCCCTCATCTGTGTAGGTATAAAAATTAACCCGAACATCTTCTCCCATTGACTTTAATGGGGTTCGAGTTCGAGTTCAAATCGAACCTCAAACTGAACACCACTACTGTTCAAAGTTTAACTCGAACTCAAACATTTTACTTTTCACTCATCACTCAATCTGAGCAGAGGTTAAATTCATGGAGGATAAATTCATCAAATCTTAGATATTAGTATAGATTAGGTGTTTCAGGTATTAATTTTTTTGACCGACTTTGATATTTTCTCCCACCTTTTGTTCTTAGATTCCTTCATTTTTTGATGTAGAGATGTGCTTAGCATTTTTATAATACGCGTTAATGCTCGCAGAAGACGTAGACTTGATTGAATCTTCAGAAATATCTGAATATCCGAAGAATCAGAATCCAATGATCCAGAGCTTACTCTGTTAGGACTTTTTTGTCAATGGATTTATTTTCTTGGGTTTTTAGGAAAGATATTGGGGTCTTTTTGAATTCATAAACTTTGTTATTTGCATAGTCAAAGGTAACTCTTTGAAATTTCTGTTTTTTAAGGGCCATTGTAGTTTTTTCGATTTCTTCAACATTTTTCTTTATCATAAATTGTTATGTCTTTATACATACAAGGGATTAAACCTTTTATTACCACCCACATACTAGAAAGTACTAAACATGAATTGACCTTTTATTGATATACCAGAATTTCTAGATCTTTGTCAACTAATATACGAGAGATGTGGTGGTTCGATCACGCTACAATGCATTCAAGAATTTCAGAGAAACATAATTTTCTACCCACTGAATACAAGGAACAATTATATTTTACATTTGTCCAAATATGCCTCTGAAGCTGTCCTTATTACAATTATTTCAAATTAATAATCCTCACAGGTCTTCTTCCTCTATCCAAAGGTGTGTACGACAGGATGCAGTGGGGTTATATGAAATTAATTCTACAGAAATTTGGTTTTGGGGTAACTTTCTGCAAGAATTTTAGCCCTTTATTTCTACACTGTGGTTCAAGTTTTCATTTCAGGTGTTATGTCCCTTTTCCTTCCTATAACTAACACTACATGCCAAGGATGCCCTCTAGCGCCGCTAATTTTAATTTAATAATGGAACCCCTTGCTGAAACAATCAGAACTTCGATGTCTCTAAATTGTCTTATGTGTCACAGAGCACGCCATGGCCTTCAGACTGGGCCGTGAATGCACTCGCACTGCTCCGATCCCCGCAGCTCAGTACTCACTTGTCCCTGCTCCTGCATCTCTGCCTTTTCCTCCTAAGTGATGCCACATATGCAGCCATTCCCTGGGGCACACGCATCAGCTCTTTAGATTTAAAAGGCCAGCGCAACAGTAATTAGCTAATTGCTGGGCACTGACCCCATATCTAGCCCCTTCCTCCTTCACTTCCTGACAGATCGTTGGTGTTATTATAGTTGGTGAATGAAGTTGCGTTATCCAGTATTCCAGATCTCCTGCTATAGTTTTCTGAACACATTGTGTGCCGCCTGCCCTGACCTTCCTGCCTGTCCCTGACTACGCCGCAGTCTATTGATTCTGTACCACGCTGCAACCCATCCACTACCGTAAGCAAGTCCATCAGGGGTAGCGACCTGGTAGTCTCCAGTTCCAGCAAGTACAACTTGTCCTGCGGTGGGCTCTGACGAATACTAAGGGCTACTTAGACTCTGATTCCTGTCATGGCTTATACCACCACTTGCGGTGGCCCTGAGAATCCACCTCATTCTATGACACTGTGATTGGGCATTACCATGAACCAGTAAGTTCTACTCTGCACTGGGCAAATACTCCAAAACAGCTATCTGTACATGAGCTTAATTGGTTTGGCATAAATCCCTTTCACACTTCACGGCTCATGCGAGCTACATTTGAACTTAAGATAACTACAGCCAATAGAGTAAACTTTGGAGCTCCTCAGCTCTTTTCCCAGAAGCCTTTGCTTTATGCAAAACAGGCAGTGAGGTCTTAAAGGCATGTAAGTTCTCATATCGACCAATTTATTGGTGGCCCTCCCCAATGAGAGATATTCCCCCATTATGATTGGAGAAAATTAACATAAAATCTGCATTTTTGCCGATGTTATTATTTTAGCTATATCTTCATCTCCCTGGCTTCTCTCTTCAACATACTTAAACTATTTGGTCATATTTTTTTTTAATCATATGGGTAACCCACTACAAATGTGCAACAGATTAAAAGCATCCTTTATATTCATTTTTTAGGTATCATTCTCACTTACCTCTAAATTACAATATACTAACTTTAATATCCTCCTTAAATCAATACATACCAACATCATTATTTATTCTAAAGCCTCTATCTCTTGGCTGAGTCAAATTAATACAGATTAAAATGATGTCTTCCAATATTTTGCATTACTTCTGAAATCTGCCAATTTGTTTTCTACAGTCTCATCTACAGCTTCTCCAGAGGATATTGATAAATTTCAGCAGACAGTATGAACACCCAATAGTGAGACCAAGATCCTTTTTACCTCTTTAGACAGAGGGGGTCTGGAATGCCCCTGTATATCTTCATATTAAAAAAAATTCATCTATTCTAGAACAAGATAGACACTGGTGGCTTGCCACTGATTTTAAACAATGGGTTGGCATGGAGTTTTTTGCATAAGGCTAACAATACCTTTTTATCTTTCCTATGATATTGCTCCTAGGTCACACACCCTCTTTCTACAGTGTCTCTTACAGTCAGCAGAGGATTAGCAATTTCAAAGGACATGGTGGAAAAACATCAATATAGAACGGTAGCAGGCAATATCTCATATATTGTAGCAAAAAATTTATTAAAAGTTTCCACAAAATGAAACTCAAGTGATAACACTTTTGTACTTGCAATTAAGTTGGCTCATGTCCATAGATAGCGGCACAAACTCGTTTCTTGAGCTGGTATCTTTGCTGTCAGCATAGCGTGGCTACGCCATGTGGAATCAGCTGTTTGCACAGGCGGGCGTAGTTCGGGCTCCTCCCCCTTTTTTCAAGCACGCGCTCGATACTTCCATCCTGGTATTTATACCACAATATATATTATGTCACATTGAACTATAAGCCATTACATAACATTCTTATAAAAATACTTTTAAGCCTAACTGCTCATTCATTCCGGTTGGGATAAGGCTATTCATAGTGTGGATCCACCTAGCTTCTTGTCGCAGGAGATGTGTCTCCACACTACATCCTTCTTTTTCATGTATTTCCTCCGACACCGCCCATCGTAACTCTGGTAGAGTATGGTTCTGCTCTAAAAAGTGTCTAGCAACACTGGTTTCTCCAAAACGCTTCCTTTCCTCACCTTCATTTATACTCCAATTTTTAAGTGCTATCCTGATGTTACTGCAATGCTCATTAAGACGGATCCTAACACTACGTGATGTCTGACCTATATACGCTTTACCGCATGGGCATTTAAGGATATATATAACATTCTTGGTGTCACATGTGAATGCTCTTCTGACCATAATATTTTAAGTATATTTCACTACCTTGACATTGATATAGACTGTGCATTATCCTCTGGTAGTGTAAATTTATAGACAAGAAATATGTCTTTTGATGAAGTGGCTAATATCACTGACAGGCGGGCAGAAACTTTCATCTATTCAGAAAATGAAAGAGTTAATATTTTGCAACAAGGAGAAGCAGCTGGGTTGGGATGGGTTGAACCACAAGAACCCTCCATTAACCTCCCAAGAAAACTTGAACAGCTTAAGAAAAAAGAAACTAGCATGATTTCACACGCTTCAACTCTTACCCAATATGTCAAGTATGAACGGATCCCGAGAGGGTTGAGGAGCCCGCTCCAACCGATCTTGATGCAAGATGATCCGGTCTATCGAGATCGATGGTACGCAATCAGTAATCATTGTTCGATAGAGCTAATGTATCTGACCATTCAACGCTTACAAATTAATATCGAGAAACTGCGACAGGAGATCACTGAAGTTAAGGAACATTTTAAAAATACTGCGACGTCTGAACAATATGACCAAGTCCATCAAGATCTCACAATACAAATTGATAAGATGAAGCTTCAGTTGTTTCAAACTAAATGAAAAAATTTAGAGAGAGATAGTAGGGACTACCTACATAACCGCATATATACATGGGCCGAAGATCGCTCAAAAATGCATTATAAAAAAGATCGTATAAGAAAAAAAAATATGGGAGAAAGTAGTACAGATTCGGAGAATCCAGAAAAAGATAGCCGCATGCAATTAAGATCCAGCATAAGTAAGAACTCTAAAGGTTTTTTAGACCAAAGAACACAGGGCACAGAAACAGACTCTGGAAGCAGCTCTGGACTAGGTCCAAAAGAAAAAGGCCCCACTATAAAACCAAAGAAAAAATAGAAAGACGAGAAAAATAAAAAATAAAAGGACATGATAAACCTGGACTTTTGGTCAATATTTCACAAAAAGATCTTACGGTAGCCCAAAGAACAGTGATTAATAAAGGATTAAATTACATCCCGACGAAACACATAGAACCATTTGATTTCAATGTGGACGTTTATAAATTCTGTCGTGCGATACGCATTAAAATGTTTTTTGAGCAAGCAAGTATTACCCCTAAAGAAAATCTTGAAATTCCCAAAATTTTTTATAAAAATAGCCAATTTGATCCTGAGATTAACAGTCAAGCATTAGAGGTGTTTACCCAAGTGGTGACAAATGAAGTGTCAAAAAAGTGGGAGAATAGTAAGAAAAAGAAGAAATTTTTTAATATCACAAGAGATGAACAACAGGCTATCCAACAACTTAGAAAAGATAGTACAATTGTAGTAAAAAAAGCGGACAAGGGGGGTGCCACAGTCGTACAAGACAAGACAAAAATATATTCAGGAAGCTATTACTCAATTGCAAGATCCTTTAGTATAGCAAAAATTGGATCACGACTCTACTAAGGAATATTTGAGAATAATCAATGACACTTTACAGGAGGCAGTAGAACAAGGTATCATTTCCATTAAATGAAAAGATACATTAATTTATAAGAACCCTCGTACCCCTATCCTGTACTTAGTGCCTAAGATACAGAAGTCCCTTTCTGACCCACCTGGACGACCAATCGTCTCAGGAATTGGGTCCATTTTAGAACCCCTTGACTCCTTTGCAGAAAGTAGTAGAAAGAGACACATATTCACTACGTGACACCAGTCAATTTTTGAATGCATTGGAAACCACGTCAGATGCAAATACATGTCTACTATGTACATTAGATGTTAAATCATTGTACACAAACATACCATATGCTGAGGGTACACAAGCGATAAGGGAAGCATTGGGAGAGGATCCCTCATTATCCAATGAGAAAATCAATTTTATCATGACGTTAGTTGATATTGTCCTCACCAAGAACTATTTTAGATTCGGTGATGACATATATCTACAAACAAAAGGGACCTCGATGGGGTCGCCCCTCGCACCCAGTTATGCGGGCATATTTATGGCAGCATTAGAAAAATTACAGATAAGAAATGCACCTGGGTATCAGCACGTTAGAGCATGGTATAGATATGTGGATGATATTTTCGTTCTATGGAAAAGCACTGAGGCTGAGTTTAGATCATTTGTTCATAAAATTAATACATTACATCCATTGATTCAATTTACTGAGACTGTGAGAGAAAATATCATCCACTATCTAGATGTTGAAATTAAAAAACAAAATGGAGGTATTATTACTAGCTTATTTTCAAAACCTTCAGATAGGAATAACATCTTACACAAAAACAGTTTCCATTCACCAAAAATATTTGACGGCATTGTAAAGGGTCAATTAACGAGAGTTAGACGGATCTGCTCTACGGAGGATACATATCACGAACAAAGTCAAAAAATGATCGATAAGTTTGTGGAAAGGGGATATGATAGGGAGTATCTAAATAGTGTTGCACAGGAGATAGGAAAGAAACAACGGAAATCGTTGCTTACAACAAAAAGAGACAAAAGGATAAAAAATAATAGAGTGGCCTTCGTAAGTGTGTATGTCAACCATAGTGAAATGATCAGAAATACTATTAAAAGACACTGGAACATCTTAACGAGTGATACAAAATATGGGAAATTGTTTAAAGACCCCCCCAATGTATATACCGTAAAGGAAAAACAGTGGGTAGTCAGATTATAAGTAGTGATATACAAACTAAAGTACCTAGGAAACAGCAATTTTTAAACCTACAGAAAAGAGGTACATATGCCTGTATGCATTGTCAGAATTGTAGTTCTATCATAAAAGGTCCTCATATTACACATCCCACTAGTGGAAAAACATTATGGTTAGAGGAGCATTCACATGTGACACCAAGAATGTTATATACATCCTTAAATGCCCATGCGGTAAAGCGTATATAGGCCAGACATCACGTAGTGTTAGTATCCGTCTTAATGAACATCACAGTAACATCAGGATAGCACTTAAAAATCGGAATACAAATGAAGATGAGGAAAGGAAGCGTTTTGGGGAAACTAGTGTCGCTAGACATTTTTTAGAGCAGAATCATACTTTACCAGAATTACGATGGGCAGTGTTGGAGGAAATACACGAAAAGGAAGGATGTAGTGTGAAAACACAGCTCCTGCGACGAGAGGCTAGATGGATCCACACTATGAATACCCTTATCCCGATCGGATGAATGAGCAGTTAGGCTTAAAAGTATTTTTGTAAGAATGTAATGGCTTATAGTTCAATGTGACGTAATATATCTTGTGGTATAAATACCAGTATGGAAGTATCGAATGCGTGCTTGAAAAAGGGTGAGAAGCCCCTGAAACGTCGTCCGCCTTTGCAAACAGTTGATTCCACATGGAGTAGACACGCTATGCTGACAGCAAAGATACCAGCTCAAGAAACGAGTTTGTGCCGCTATCTATGGACATGAGCCAACTTAATTTCAAGTACAAAAGTGTTACCACTTGAGTTTCATGTTGTGTAAACTTTTAATACATTTTTTTGCTAAAATATATGAGATATTGCCTGCTACCGTTCTATATTGGTCGTATAAGGGAGATTGAGGAGTCTCTATGTAGCAGTGGCTTAAATATATGCGGCTGTAAGGATATTTCACTACCTTGACATTGATATAGATGGTGGAAAAACATACATTAATTCCTATCAGATTAAAAGATGTGCTCCTTTGTACACTACAAGTCTTCATTCATGGGTGAATTGCGGCATATCTCAATTCAGCGATATCCTTTGAGAGATATTTTTGATCCTTTTAACAGCATTGTAAACCTCTTTGGAATTACTTATGGAGAACTTTTTAAACATTTTAGAATTAGTGTTGAGCGATTTTTATCGACACAGTTGAAATCGGCAAGGTTTTTATGGGACAAAATTTCCAAATCATGCATAATTAATTTAAAAATCTAGCATCACTATTAAATCGCCCCTTTTTTTCGGCGCTTCCTGAAATTTTTGGGGGGGCACAATAGTTTACAAATAAGCAGGGTGAGATGTTGTGCGACGTCAGACTGGTTTTGTATGGTTCTTTGGGGCTGGAAAAATCACATGACCTCTTTTTACATAAAAACTTTTCCCTGTTCACCTCTTTCTCTCACGCTCATGGATGGACCTGCCCTGCCTTCCAAACACTCAAAAAAATTTATCTATTTCTGCACAGAAAACCCTACATTACTTGACCCTTCCCAAATTTAGTTAATTAAATTTTTAAAGTTTTTTATTAGTTAGCTAAGAATTTTAAACACATCACCGCTGTAAATTTCACGTGGGGGGGGGGGGGGGGCCGGCGCACACAGACAACTCTATCATAAAGAACACGGATAAATTCACCAAGACTTGTGTAAACACTGTAGGGGAAATATCTTTATTTTTAACAGTTTGCATTGAAATTTTCCTGGATATGGCAACCTGAACTTTTTGGATACACATCATTTCTATAATTTGCAGTCCTTTTTAGCTGCAAAACTCCACTTTTTTTATCATATACATTTCGATATTTTTCATTTTAATTTTACCCATTACACCTGTGACTGTTGATATTCCCCCTTTGCATTAAATTTTACAATCCACAATCTTGTAGTCACACGGGTTTGTTTGTGGCCAAAAATACGTTATCATACGAAAACATAACAGTTACTTTTTTTTTTGATTTTTGCGCACCCCAGCATTGTTCATGACGCAGGATCCACTAAATTTTTAAAACAAAATTTCTAATTACCACGGGTAATTTTAAAAGGTGCAAAAAATCCCGTTTATTAACCAAAACATACAGTTAGTGTTTTTGCTTTCACACCCAGCATTTTTTCATTACCAGCATCTACGAAAATTTTAAAACAAAATTTCAATATTCACCACGGGGAAATTAAAAGGGTGAAAAAAAATACCGTGTATCAACGAAAACATAAATTACGGTTTTTATTTTTGCCCCCCAGCATTTTCATAACGCAGCATCCACTAAATTTTAAAACAGGCAAACTTTTTCACCACAAAATTTGAAAGGGTAAAAAAAATACCGTTACATACAAAACAAACATTACTGTTTTTTGACTTTTGCCACCCAGCACGTTCTTTACGCAGCATCCACAAATCTTAAAACAGAAATTTCTATATCACCACAGGGAATGAAAGGAAAAAAATACCGTGTTCTACGAAGACATAACATTACTGTTTTTTGATTTTTCACACCCACATTGTTCATTGACGCGATCCCGTAATTTTAAAAAACATCAATTCTATAGTCACCACATAATTGAAAGGGTCAAAAAATACCGTTTTTTAAAACCAAAAAAACATAACAATACGTTGTTTTTTGGACTTTTCCCCACCCAATTTTTGTTGATAGCCCCTTTGCATTAAAATTTTTGAATCCAGCAATTTTGTTTTGATTAAAGGGGGTTTTGAAAATAGCTGTATTTGCCGCTTTTTAATAAGAATTTTCCAAAACTATTTCATCCCTTTCTCAAATTTTTAATTTTTCGAACATACAAATCATGGTAACGGCAAAGGGGGGGTAGCACATGGGGGGAGGGGTACGAGAGAAGGTGCCCCTTTCCAGTCGGGCGACAACACCAGCCAGGGGATCTCATTGCGGGACCGCGGCCTGTCATCGCGGTCAGGCCCGTGAACAAGTAACGAACATCATCCCAATCTTCCTTCATGTTAATGCAACCTCACTAGCATCTTACCTCCCGCCTCGCATCAGGGCCACAAATTCTCATCCATCACAGCACCCCCAAACATAAAGCCCCCAAATGTCAACTTTTACCCACCACTGGGGAAAATCCATTTTCTGCGGACCCTTTAGGGAAAAAAATGCGGTTGGGCAGAAGATGTAAAAGAAAAGACCAAAGAGGATGATTTTCTCCTCTGACGCCCAGTTACTGACCCTCAAGGGTTGAAGGAAGCCGGCAACCCGCAAAAACCCCGGGGCGTCGGCAACCCCTTTTGCAGTCCCCCTTCTTGTAGCCCCAGCTTCTGGATCGAAAGTCAGGATACCAATCACCTTGTTGGATGAATAAGACTTTTGCGGATCCATGGTGGTCTTTTTTAGCAGAATTTCTTGCACCCTTTCTCACTGGAAAAAGGAAAGACATGGGGTTGCAGTAGGGCCCCCGCCTCAAAAAGGGAAGGGGGGTTGCAAAGTCCGCTGATATGATTCCGCCTCCGGTCAGTCTAGCACCACCTTCTTCCCTTCCCCGGGTTTGGGCAAAAAAACACTTTAACCCAAACCATCCCAAAGCCAAAAGCCTAAATTGGGCATTGCCGTTTTTTTGGCCTTGGAAATGTTGCCTTTCTCTGGGGGACACAGAGGGTTTCCCGCCACTCATGGCCCCCCCCCGCCCCCCAAAACCAATCCCCGACAGGGCATTTCTTGCCAAAAAAAGCCGCCCCCGCCGGCCACCACGTGCCTAAAATTTAAAAACGCTTTGTCTGCTTTTGTTCCAAAATCCATCTCACCACCGACACTGGCTATAACAGGGCCAAGGCCCTAATCCTCCATCACTGGTGAGCGGGGTGGATTCTCGGGGGGTGACGGGGCCTAGGTCAGCGCACCTCTTCAAAACCGCAGGGAGGGTGCATGGCTCTTTCCCCAAGGTCCCGGTGGCATCACGTCCCAAACACCAGGCCGTGAAATTAATCTCCCTTTGGGGAGACCGCCACACACGGGGTCAGACTGGGGACGGTCAAACAACGAGACCGAGCCTGGCTGGGACAAGAACCTTGGCCAGGCAAGGGGGTGTCGATAAGGGGCAAATCTCTGGCCCCCTTAAATCGTACTGGAGCACACCCTTGCCGGGGCACATGTCATGAACCTTTCGTCCATAAATTTCAAAAGAGCCCCCGGGGGTCGGGCGCCTGTTTGAAAGGCTCGGGTCTGATTCGCACTCCGCCGTTCGCACCCTGCTCGCCTCCTGCTGCGTTGCAGCGTCACTGGCCTCCCCCGCACCGCTCATGTTGACGGGGCAACCCCGCGGAAACCCACCCCTCCACTCTTCAGCGATTGGGGCACAGCGCAATCCATTACCAGTACAATACACATGGCCTGACAAGCACGGTCGGACCTGTGGGGTTGAAACCACCGAGATGGATCGGGAAAGAGCTCTGCACCACCTTGCCAGTTTTGAAAGAAGCCACCAAAATCAGTGGGGACAATCCCTTGTCACATGAGCATGGGGGATCTTAGTTCTGGAACGAACGTTGGACCTCTGAAACAACGGGTCCCCCCAGCGATGGAGGGGGAGACGGACAAAAATCACACGGACCTTTTTCTCTCCTCAAACCCACAAGGCCCAACATTTTCACAATTTCATGGGTCTTCATTGGGCAGGGGTTTCGGGTCCAGAGCTATCAAGGGGGCCATCAGCTCTCGGGGGTGCATCATCTCGGGAAAGTCAGCTGTTTTAAGCTGTCCGGGAGGCAGGGGGAAGGAGGAGGTATTCCAGACACCGATTTTTACCGACGCCCTGCCTGGAAAAGGTTGGCCAATTTTGAGGCAAGGGGGAAGATGGGGGAAGATCATTTTCTATCCCCCTCGACCCGGGGCTTGGGAAACAAGGCTCCATCCACATAGTGTTTGATGCTCCATTTCCCCAACTATCCCGCTTTAAAGGGCCATCAAAAGAACAACATTTTACTGGTGGCCACCCTCCGGGATCCCCAGACAAAACAAAAATCACATTTTCCTTCCACCCCCCAAATAAGAGTAAAATGCGAAAGGGAACCTTCTGTTTGGGTCAACTGGAACATCTTTGCGTCTGCTTCACCGTTCCCCCCAAATGCCCGGGTAAACAACACGCGACGGACAGCGTAGAGTGCCAAGTACGTAGGGGCAGCAGCGGGGAAAGGTGGAAAGCCTTTTGGGGTGACCTCTGAAATCTTTGTTTACCACCTCACCCGCATGCAATGCGGGGAAACAATCCAACCACAAGGATCATTTTAAGATCATGGTGCACGACATCTGTTCTCAACACCGAGTTTTTGCATTTTCCGGACCCAATGATTTCGGGGTATCCAAAATGGACAAAAGGGCCCACTGCTCTCACCCAAGGGGTGTTTCCTCCCCAGCACCAGCTCATATCTGACGGCCCTTCAGCACAGCTGGGGAGTCATTACAACAACCCATCCGCTTTTCCACAGAAAGGGGATCTTTTGTTTTTCATAAAATGAATCGGGCAGATCCTGAAGTTGGCCCAATGCCGAGGTCCCCGATTATTTTGCCAGCAAATTTAAATTTTCTTTTAAAACAAAATTGGTCCCTTGAAAATTTTTTTTAAAAATGACATTTTTTTACTGCAATTTTTTTCTTTTTCCCCAAACATTCATTTTGCTGGTTTTGCTGTAGGGGACGTAAAAACAGCAAGGGTTTTTTACAACACCGTATTCCATTTACTCACTTTTCTTAAGAAGTTTCGCATTGTCAATGTTTTGAGTCATTTTCTGTAATACACAATAATCCTGGGGCCTTGGAAAAGAAAAGTGATTTTAAGTGCATTTCTCCCTCACAATTTTTTTAAAAGTGGCAAGTCAATTTATAATTTTTTTGGGGCATTTGCTTTGGGAAAACAGCTATAATTATGGTCCTTGAACGAAATGTGGGGTTCTAAGTGGGATTTTTTTCCCTCACAATTTTAATATGGCTGAAAGTCATAAATTTATAATTTTTTGGGGCATGTAGCGGAATACAGCAATAACAGGGCTTTAAAAGAAATGTGGTTCTAAATGGCTTTCCCCCCACAATTTTTAACATGGCTGAGAATCTTTTTAAATTTTTTGGGTCATGTCTTTTAATGCAGCAATACACAGGTCCTATTATAAAAAAATGTTGTTTCTAACAGACTTTGTTCTTTTACAATTGACCAAATTGGGGTCAAATCATGCTTTTAATTTTTGGGGGCATTTTGCTGTACATCACTATACTACAGGGCCTATTCTAAAAAATTTTTTTCTAACAGACATTTGTTTTTCACAATTGACCAAATGGCTCAGGGTCATGCTTTGAATTTTTTTGGGGCATTTTTTTGTGACATGCGCTATCTACATCCATTCTAAAAAAAGTTTTTTCTAACAGACTTTGTTCTTTACAATTGTCAAAGTGGGCCCAAGGGGATGGGGCTGTCAAAAAAAATAGGTAGGGCACTGTAAAAGACAAATTGCAAATGACTTTTTTTGCAAATCTTTAACATACTACAATCCGTATTGAACAACCCCCTTTAAACAATGAAAAAAAAGAAACAAAGACAAGTGGGGGTTCCATCCATTTTAAAAAAATGTTTTCTAAATTAAAGTACTAAAAAACTTCATGTACAAAATACTGTTAAAAAAATTCCCCTAATTGTACAAGGAGTACAGGAAAACTACCAATGAGGTTATTGAAGGGCATGAATAAGGAGCACGGACAGAGAACAAATACAGAAACCATTTCCTCCGCATGTTGATAAAATGAAAAAAAATGCAAGATAAAGGGGACCCGGGGGTTAACAGGGGCTTAACCACCATTTTTTCCAAGTGAACCAATTGGTTTCCCACCATACGAGGGGGAAGCCTACCCCCAAAATTTACTGTGTACAGGGGGAAACGGATTCTCACACTTCCGCTTCCCACCTCTTTAGCAAAACAGTTTTCGTTTCTGCGTCAAACAGGGCATTTTAACCTGCTGTTAATAATACGGACCCAGCCGGGGTTTCACCGCAGCCCCCTGAAACCGGGCCCCGGTCATGCTGTGGCACAGACATTTCTATTCAATGTTCATTCAACTAAAATGGGGTTTAAAGACTCCTTTTTTGCACTTTTTTAAATTGGGGGGATGATTTTGGGGGCCCTGCTGTGGCCCCGACAGAAGTCCCAAAGCCAGTGAAACTAAAAGGGTTAAAGACCCTTTTTTCCCACTTTTTAAATTGGGGGCATGCATTTTTGGGGTCATGCTTGGCCCCGGACAGGGAAAATCAATTCCATTTTAACTAAAATGGGTTAAAGATCCTTTTTTCCGGCACTTTTTTAAAAGTGGGGGGCCCTGCAGGTTGGGGCTCAGCTGCCTAGGCAGGGGTATTCAATGTCCGTTCAAGTAACAATGGTTCAAATCAAACTCCCTTCTGGGACTTTTTTTAATTGTGGGGGATGCAGGGTTTTAAATCACGGGTACAAACAGGGGTATAAATGGTCTGTGACTTTTTTTCTGTACTTTAATAACCTAAGTGTTTCCTAAGATGTTGACGTACCTTACGTTGTGGATTTAATTTCAGCTTCTCCAGCCTTTTTGGTTAATAATAATTTGTTCTCTCCCAAACTAAATGGTCATCCGCATAAACGATGCTCACACAAAAACCCTTTTCGATAGGCCGCAAACGACTATCATCATCTCGATAGCCAACGCAATCGCTCAAAACCACAAAATTTATTAACTTACTGGGTTTTTGGGGTATCTACCCTAATGAATATTATGGGGTTTGATTTTTACGTTTTTTTGCCAAACTTTTCATAAAATGGTTCACTTTAAAATTTCTTACAAAGCCTTGAGGACTAAATTCGCATTGTCATGAAATAAACACTTTTGCCCAAATCTTTAAGGAGTGCCGTATTTTTACTATTTTATTTGTTGGACCCTTAAATAAGCTTTTCCGCGGGACCCCCTTTTCTTTTTTTCATTATTGCAATTCCCAAGGGTGTGGGTTTTTTTTATTTTTTTTTTTTTATATATAGCTGGGACCCATCTTTTTTTTTAAAAAGGAACACTGTTCTAAATCTTTTCCTACCAGCTTTTGTTACACGATGAAGATGCAGATAGAATCTTAAAAGGTATGGCGGGAAGCATAATTTTTAAGTCAACCTTCCCTTATTGATTAAAAATGAACATGAAATTCTTACTAAGAAACGGATTTCTTCTAATTTAATCATTAACCCCCAGGGGAAATTTTAAACAGCATAGGTCCATGTGGGTGCGTTCACAAAATTTAAACCAAATCTATTCGTTTAGGAAAGGAATTTTCCCAAATGCGTTTTTTAAAAAATTTCTAACAAGTAGCGTTGATCTATGCTGTTAAACATTGAATTTTTTTAAGGGGTTTGAGTAAAATTAAATTCCAACAACAGACTTTGGGGTTATCATTAAAAAAGATCTGTCTCAGAGGGAAAAAAAAATAATTTTTTAAAAAAGGAAATTTTTTTTGATAAAGTTTGGGCTGAATTAGAGGGAAAAAAACCCGTCGAAATGGGATAAGACAAACTTTTAGAGGCCACATTTTTCCGGAATACGACTTTTTTTCTTTTAGCTAAATTAAGAAGGGTAAGGACCTTTGGGCGTTCCCAAAGATTATGAAAGGGTTTTTTTGACAAAAATAGACATCCAAAACAAAGAGACAAAAAGGAAGGGCCGTCACGGTTTCAGACTAGAAAAACCAGCAACAAAAAACTAACAAAATCCTCGGCGAAACATCAACCAAAAAGAATTGAATAACAAAAGGTGGTAAATACTCTTCTACTGTACCCTGATCCAATTTTTAAATTTTTATCTAAGGTTGTCTTCGTATAAATCCTTGTTTAATTGGGTTTTAGTTAGAATGGATCTATATAGGTTTTTTTCTCAAATTAAACTACAGTTTTTATAAGGATAAATTGATCGTTCTGTTTGCAGAAACACATTTCTACTTTTTCTTTAGTAATCTTTATTACCACAGCATTTTTGTGCCCCAAATTTAACTCTTTTCTTGACACATTTTTTGATTGGTCAAAAGTGAATACATATTTTTTAAAAATCCTGGGAGAAAATATTAACATCCAATATCACCACACAAGATTCATTTAAAGAATAAAATTTTACTCAGATCCCACTATTAAGCCCCCGAAAGGCGGAGCTATATCTGATGGATAGTCTTTTTTATTTACAGGAAGCCCTAGACAGTTTAAAGATCCAAAGTAATCTTTTTTGCAGATCCAAATGAAATTTTCTAGGGAGCGCGCAATTGTAAATATCTTTTTCTGTAAATTTAAAAATCAAGATTTAAGATTACCCATTTTTACATAACTCCAAAAAATTGGGGGTTTTGCAAAGGAACAGAAGTGGGCTTTTTATCACAAACCCACTATTTTGCTTTGGGAAACTTAAACTCTATCAGTTCCTACTGTTAAACACTAAAACTAACTTTTTTATATAAACTCTTATCCTCTAAAACACTATTTAAAAAAATGATTTCTAAAACCCTCAACATTTAACCCTTTTTTGCTTCTGAAAAAGGGAAAAACTCCTTTTTTTTTATCAATCGTGGGGGCACCACCTATTAAAGGGGAAACTTCTATCTAAGCAAAATTACTAGCTCCAGTAAAGGACCCAAGCCTCTATTTGGGGGAGTCGCCCCTAACTCAGGGCACAGAACAAATAAGCCCCCTTGTGACACCCTGCATATGACACTTGTAAAGGGAGAAACACAATTTAAAACTCAATCGACCCCCACAGTTTCCCAAAAACCTTGCTTTATCAGGGGTTTTAAAGGCCCCCATCACAAATTGGGCTAACTCATTTTCCTTTAATCATGTTAAAACACACCCCTTTTATTGCTCACCAAAACCATCAAAAACACAAAACCCACTCCCCCCCTTTCCCTCTCCTGCAGCACACTTAAACATGGCTGCTAAACTTCCCCCCATGCTCCCTAGACATCAAAACCCCAACAATTCCCATCTTCATAACGGCTTGCGCCCCATTTTACCCTACTCCTGCCCAACGCGCTGCACCAACAAACACCTCAGCCCCACGTGATTTTCCTCTATTTCCTCAATTATTGCAAATGCGTGGGCCCCCCAGAACCAACTAAGCAAATAGGTGTTACATTCCCCCACCACCACTTTATCAACTCCCATAAGCCCCTTTTCTTCCATTCAATACATATTCCCTTTGGAAAAAAAATTTCCCTTGTACACTGCACTATTTTTTATATTATCTTCCCATAAAGCACTTCTCCTATATATCTAATATACATAATCATTTTAATAAAGCTGCGGGCCCTATTGAATCATGTTCCATTGTACTGTACAGATTGTCTCAAGACTATTTCCATAAACCACTTCTCTTTTACATGTAATATTCATTTTTCATTTAATAAAGCTGCAGGTCTATGGCTAGCTAATCGTATGGGATATCACTCGCGTTGTTGTGGCGAGACGCAGCCCGGGAGTGGTTTGCTACCTATTCATGTATGTACTCTCAATTATAATAATTATTGTTTCTGCTCGCCTGCGTTGATCTAGTGCAAAAATAATCAACTAATGCAATAACGGTTGAAGATACAATATATTTTGCATGTTCCCATATTTTTGCATGCTCCCATTGTGACGTAATGAATTAGGTGGCTTGCCGTAAGAGAGAATCTTCAATGGGGAAGTTGTGAGGTCAAACTGTGGGAGGGAGGGAGGACTAGCCATAGAGCCTGCAGCTTTATTTAAAATGAATATGAATATTAACATGTAAAAGAGAAGTGGTTTATGGAAATAGTCTTGAGACAATACTATATAGAAACAATGGAACATGTATTCAATAGGGCCTGCAGCTTTATTAAAATTAATATGTATCTTAGATATATAGGAGAAGTGCTTTATGAAGATAATATGACAATATGTACTGTACAATGGAATTTATATTCCCAATGAATATGCATATTTAGACATGGAAAGAAGGGGCTTATGGGAGTTGATAAAGCTGGTATGTGCTGTGGAATGTAACACCTATTCTGCTTAGTTGGTTCTAGGTGGCAAACGCAGTGCAATAATATGAGAGAAATGAGACGGAAGCCCATCACAGTCAGGGCTGAGTGTCTGTTGGTGAAAGGGGCGTTGGCGCAGGCATTTACGGTAAAATGGGGCGCAAGCCCTTATGAAGATGGCGAACTTGTCTGAGGTTTAAATGTCTATGGAGCATGGTGGCGCTTTACAGCCATGTTATGATGTGTGCGGCGGAGAGCGGAAGGGGGAGAGCGCTTTATGTGGATTCTCTGATGGCTAATTGGTGAGTAGCTGAATGGGGTGTGTATTTAACATGATATAAAAGGAAATGAGCTTAGACCACATGTGATCGGACCTCTAAGCCCCAATGAAGCCAGGTTAGCTGACGAAACATGTCGGGAGGTCAGATATGACGTTTTAAATTGTGATTTCTCACCTCTATCTACAAGTTTCACCTCTGCAGGGTGTCACAAGGGCCTTATTTTTTCTGTGTCCATGAATTAGGGACGACTCCCCAAAAATAGTAGGCTTGGGATCCCCTTAAACTGGAGCTAATAATTTGCTATAGAATAAGGCTCTCCATTAATAGGTGGTGCTCCCCCAACTTGATAATAGAAAAGGATTTTATTCCTTCTTTCAGAAGAAAAAAGGTTAAATGTTGAGGTTAAAATCAGGTTTTAAATGGGGTGTATAGGGGTTAAGAGTTATATATAATAAAAGTTACATTTTAGTGTTTAACAGATAGAGAACTGATAGAGTTTAAGTTTGCCTATGGTAAAATAGTAAATATACCTCATTCTTAAGCACCCAATTACTCCTGTGTTGTACCTCTTGCCCAAAATTCATAAGTCCATTCAAAATCCGCCAGGACGACAAATCATCTCTGGGAGGAGGTCTGTGTTCAATAATATATCTATTTTTCTTGACAAAGTTCTTAGACACTATGTTGTAGAAGATAAATCTTAAATAGAAAATCCAGGGACAACTAAATGTTTTTTTTAAGTAAAATTCAGAATATTACATCCTCAACTGGAGCCATATTGGCTTCTTTTGAAAATCGTCAGTCTTTAAAACATCTATTAGACATGAAGAGGGTCTTAAAGGTGTACAAAGAGCACTATCTCAAGTCAATTTACAGAGGCTACCAGCAATTTTTACTATCTTTGTTAGAACTGGTTCTTACATGCAATTATTTTTCCTTTCAAGACAAATTTTATTTGCAATTAATGGAAACAGCTATGGGCACAAATGTTGCGCCCACTTACGCTAATTTGTTTCTGAGGTTTTTTGAGGAGGACTTCGTCATAGTCCCACCACTTAGGAATATCCTGGGGGGGTGGCGATACATAGATGATGTCTTCCTTATTTGGACAGGTACAGTGGAGGAGTTGCTGTCATTTCAGCTTTATCTTAATTCTGTTGATGAAGATCTTAAATTTACTTTGACATACAATACGGAAAATATTAAATTTCTTGATACAAACGTATTTGTTTGCAATAATCGTTTATCAACTAGATTGCATGTTAAACATATTGGTAAAAATAATTTGTAAAATTTTTCAAGTTTTCATCCAAAGGCTATGATTAAATCTCTTCCTTATAGCCAAATGCTGAGGGTAAGGAGAATAGTAGAGATACCAGCGTTGAACAATCTTTGGGGTCTATGGTTGATAACTTTAAGAGAAAAAGGTTACCCCCCCCCCTGTTGATCACCAATGCTAATACGGTTCGTAATTTGGAATGTTCATTGACATTTCAGCATAAAACCAAAGAACAACTTAAACGTCTGGTTTTTGTTACAGGATACAAAGAGGCCCCGTTATGATATAATAAATTATTAAAAAATATTGGTCCCATAATTCAACGTAGTTTCCCAGATGTTGTAGATTTTCAATCTCTTCTGCTTCCTTATATCGCAGACCTCCAAATCTTCGTGACAATTAGTTTTGACTGATGATTACCTCTAAACCCTTGACTCAATCTACCATGACAAGATTCACTAGAAGGGGATGTTTTTCCTGTCTTAGTTGTGTTAACTGCTTATTTATGAATAAAGGAGTGACCTTTATTCATCCCATCTCTCAAGTTGAATTTAAAATTAAGTTCTTTTTGACGTGTAGCTCAGATTGGATAATATATGTGTTGTGGTGTCCATGCCACCTGCGTTATGTAGGAGAGACGAAGTGCGATATGCGCACACGTTTAAACAACCATAGGCATACTATTTTCAAGAAACGCCAAGATTTGCCTGTTTCCAAACATTTTTCAGATTTAGGTCATACTGAACGCGATCTTAAGTGTATGATCATTGATCATGTGCCTATGCCTAAAAGGGGTGGGGACCGTTTAACTCTTCTTAAAAAATGTGAATTGGAATGGATTTTTCGGCTTAATACTCTTAGAACAAATGGACTTAATGCGGATTTCACTATCTCTCATAAAATGAAATAATGCATTTATTATTAGGATTTTCTGCATTCTCTCTGTGTAAATGTGATTTGTGATTTGTTTATGATTTTCATTTGATTACTATTTATTTCGTTTTTTCTTTCCTTTTTTCAGATATCATTTACGTCATTATTTTTTGGAAGATGTACAAGGAAACCGAGACAAAAGGACTCACACAACTTTTTATATGGAAGTCCTAATATATTGCGCTTTATTTGCCCATTATACAGTGTTTGCTTATATCTTTGAATTAGGTGTTGGAGTACACCGTTTTTCTGTATATGTCTCTTGAATAAACATGTGATTATTCTGTATATGTTATATGTATGCTAGGTTACTTAGGTCTTTGGGGCATTAGAATAGGTGCTGGATTGTGCCATTACCGGGTACAGGGGGGTTAATGACTTGTGGTGGGTCGATTCACTTTGTGGACCAATTACCGCCTGTGGGATGGATCGCTGCGTGAGCCTCCCCATATCATTTATCCCGGTATAATTTGACTCCTTTTCCTTTGTACCTCTGTGAAAACTACAATCTTCTTATAACTCTTTACATTATACTGGGCTTGTTCCAGTATCTGTCTCACCGCATAGTGCGCATGCGCACTGCAGTCCGGGAGACAGACGCGTCTGGTTACTAAGTATTCTTCCTGACCAATCATTGTCGAGTTGTTGGGCATGCGCACTAAGTACTATAGGACGCCGCAGTTTGAATCTATATCCACAATCATGTGTGAGTCTATTTTTGTTCCCTGCCTCCTTTTTATTGCCAAATAATGTAATTATATTCATTTTTGATCGGTTGCACAAATGTAGTTTTTGGGCTATGTTAGCACTATGCACTTTAACTTTTGTATTGATGCATTTATCATATGAATAACTTACTGGATTTGTTGGTGTATGCTATCATAATGAATATTATGGTGATTGATTATTATCTGTTTATTACCAAACTTTATATATATATATATATATATATATATATATATATATATATATATATATATATATATATATATATATAGATATGATCTCTCTCTCTCTCTCTCTCTCTCTCTCTATATATATATATATATAACATATGTTTACATACAGTGAGGGAAATAATTATTTGATCCCTTGCTGATTGTGTAAGGTTGCCCACTGACAAAGATATGAACAGTCTATAATTTTAAAGGTGGGTGAACTATAACATTGAGAGATAGAATATCCAAAATAAAATGCAGAAAATCACATTGTATAAATGATATAAATGTATTTGTATTTAGCAGGGAGAAATAAGTATTTGATCCCCGTGGCAAACAAGACTTAATATTTTGTGGCAAAACCCTTGTTGAAGTACAGAACATTACAGTTTTTTTTTTTTTTTGTAGTTGATGATGAGATTTGCACACACGTCAGGAGGAATTTTGGCCCACTCCTCTTTGCAGATCATCTCTAAATCATTAAGATTTTGAGTCTGTCGCTTGTCAACTCAGAGCTTCAACTCCCTCCATAATTTTTATATGGTATTAAGGTCTGGAGACTGGCTTGGTCACTCCATGACCTTAATGGATTTTAAACCATTACAGCTTAATGTGTTACCAATCGTTTTGTTAGTGACTATGGTCCCAATTGCCTTGAGGTCATTAACAAGTACCCACCATGAAGTTTTAGGCTGATCTCTCACCTTCCTGATGATAAAGGATACTCCACAAGGTGAGATTTTGCATGATGTCACAGATCAATGTTGATTGACAGTAATTTTGTATTCTTCCATTTTCTTATTATTGCACCAACAGTTGTCTCCTTCTCACCCAGAGTCTTACTTATGGTTTTGTAGCCCATTCCAGATTTGTGCAGGTCTATGATCTTGTCCCTGACATCCTTAGAAAGCTCTTTGGTCTTGCCCATGTTGAAGAGGTTAGAGTCTGACTAACTAATTTAAAAACAGGAGTCTTTTATAAAAAGTGACTATTTAAGACAGCTGTCTTTAATGCAGGTAGAGAGTTGATTAGGAGCGTCTAACTGGTCTGTAGGAGCCCCAACTCTTAATGGTCGGTAGGGGATCAAATACTTATTTATCTCAGCAAAATGCAAATAAATTTATATAATTTATACATTGTGTTTTGTTTTATTTTATTTTGGATATTCTGTCTCTCAATGTTAACATTAACCTACCCTTAAAATTATAGACTGTTCATGTCTTTGTCAGTGGGCAAACTTACAAAAATCAGCCAGGGATTAAAAAAATAATTTCCTTCACTGCTCTACACTGCTGCCTCCTTAAGTATTAAGTATAGTAGAAGATGAAATGTTATACTCATACTGTACCTGATATATTTGATATTTCCCCTTCAGAGCATAATACACAGTCATAGCAGCAAACTAAATGTTGTTCATCCTGAGCTTTCCTGTATCCAGGGGAACATTCCTTGTTGCATCTGGACTGTGGAAACTGCAAAAGATAGCAAAAATGTATACATCATAAGAGAAAATGTATGCATAGTGATATATAGTGTACATGATGTATATTCTACGGTATACACACTTTATCATTTTGGTCTGATGTTGGGGGACACTCATGGAAATCAGCACATAATGGGAGCATTTTTTGTAAGAAGTATTAATGGGCTATCTACACATCCAATCCCTCTACCATAGACTGCTTATGATGTGGAACTCATCTGAAGTCTGTCAAAATCCAACTATAAACTTGTATCTGCAGAATTTAACATGCAAACATCTTAGAATTCTTGATTTTTTTCAGCACCTTTCAACCCATTCCCTAACTCTGTACACACTCTCCATAGAGTGGTAGATGGAGCAGGGGCGGTTATGTGGTGATAAGTAGATACTGTATCTTTTGTGGGCAATAGGCTATATAACACAGTGGTTGCAAGGAGGAGCACAGGCCACAGTTTTCTGGCACAATCTGGGTATATAGATGTCCCCTCAGTATGTGGTGATATACAGTAGATGCTGTCAGTAGGCAGGGATACAGGTGCCCCCTCAGTAAGTAGAAATATAAGAACTGCAAGTATGTAGATATATTTAAGTACCTTTTCATTATGTAGGCACATAGGTTTCCCCCCAGTAGGTGGGTACATAGGTGCCCACTCAGTAGATGGGTATATAAGTACTTTCTAAGTAGGTAGGGATATAGAGAGCCACCAGTAAGTAGGGATATTGGTGCCCCCTCAGGTATATAGTTGCTTCTTCAGTAGGTAGAGATATAGGTGCCCCCACTAGGTAGGTATACAGGTGACCTCCCAGTAGGTAGTTATATAGGTGCCTCGGAAAAAATGGCCTAGTGATACCACTGCCGTGAACCCAAAACGATGCAACCATCTTACCTTCTGTGAGATAGTTGCCACGAAGCTATGTTTTCCCATGTCCAGTAATCCCATCAGGATCACGTAGTCACACCAAACACTCCAGCACACAATACAGTATGACAATCACATCATGGCATACTAGTCAGGGGAAACAATGAACTTATATGGAAACGTACACAATTTTACATAATGGGAGGAATATTACTAACCCTTTATAGTAACTACTTATCCATTAATCCCCTATTGTAAGTACCATGTTATATGTGGATACTTCATTGGACTACCAATTGAGTAGCTCATAGACTAATTCATATATAGTATTATTTGTTTTTCTCACTAAAGTATTAGGTATTTGCATCTGGGTACATGAGGTCATAATTTTATTAACTACTTAACTAGTCACCATGCAGTGGATCAGCAGCTTTTGTCTCACTACCTGTTTGAACTCTTTGGGGGAAATGGCTAAAGAAAAAAACGGTCCAGGTCTAAGACTTTCTTTGTTGCTCATAGAAACCAATTAATGTTCCCCTATTATTTCATATAGTGCTCTGAAAAAAGGAAAAGGGAGCTCTGATTGGTTACTATGGCAACAAAGAAAGTCTTAGACTTGGACAGTTTACATACATGTGGCCCTTTATGCTTTTCAGTATTTTTAAACAGTCAGATTGGCTATGAACATAAATAACACAGATTTTATCTCTTTGATCGCTATGAGTACACAATTTCCCATGTGACAATCAGTATAAACCTAATCAACAGTAAGAGGGGGGGGGGGGTCTTTTAATTTACTGAATGTGCCTGGTGCGCCCCATCTCCCATATTGGATGTATGTCTAACATCTTTTAAGCTAAGGAGCTAGATAGAAATGGGATAAACAAACCCGTTGTATCATAAAGTGACTGTTTTAGGGTCAAGTTCAAGACTGAGGTACTGTTGTCATGCAAATTTGTAACATTAAAGTCGTTATATTACTTTGTTTTAACACAGTGCGTTTTTGGTGCGTTTTCGATGCGTTTTTTTATGCGTTTTATGTGCACGTAGGCACAGCAATTAATGCTGTAAATTGCTGCACAAAAAACGCTGCAAAATTGCGGTACAATTGCGATTTTACCACGATTTTGGCTGCGTTTTTTGTGCAGCAATGTACAGCATTAATTGCTGTGCCTTCCTGCACAAAAAACACATGAAAAACGCACTGCGTGAAAGCACTGTAAGGACTTAATAGTGATGCCACTGTAGTTCTGTAGTTCCAATTTGTTTTACCTCCTGACTGGACAGTAACCCTTTGAGTGCAATTTGAACCTGATCCCCAAATAAGGTATTTTATCTTGTGATCAAATATCAAGGATAATTTATTGATTTATAATTAAATTTTACTTCATCTGTACTTTACCTTTCCTTTTTTTTTTTTTGTGTTGAGCGATCTGTTTGTAAAAAGGTTAGTTTGAGTAGAATTTTATGTATTTTCCAACCCCGAGCCGAACCAAATTTTTTGCCGCAAGATCGGTAAAATTCGAGTTTGGGACATGCTTTCGGCGCCATTTTCAGCTGCTTCCTTCAGTTTTGGCGGCCAGCCAATAAGTGCAGGGCACAGAGGGGGGTCAAAAATGTCACCACTGAGGGTGTAGGGATCTCATTGGCTGCTAAAATCACATGACCGTCTTATGTGTATGTCACTGTATTTCCTGTTAAATGCCATTTCGACCTTACTCTCTATACTAAACACACTGCTGCCTCTGTGTGCTTGTTTTCCAGCAGGCAGAAACACCATTTTCTAGTGATTTCACACAAGAAAAGTTGCTAGTTAGGTTAGTATTTGCTAGCAGCAAATTTTGGGGATTACACCAAAGTTCTGTTTTGCAGTGTTGCTGCCAAAGCTTCTTCCATAAGATCCCATTACACAGATATCCCATAGAAAAAAATTATGTTTCTGATCCTAGTTTCCAGTTGGAAATTCTAGGGATTTGAGAACATTGTTGATTTGCTGTTCTTCAAGAAGAGACTGTGAACAAATCTTGACCTTTTTAATTTTTACATTTTTGAACATGGCGCGAACTAGAGCTGGTAATTGAGCGAGGAGGGGTGTAGGACATGGAGCTAGAGGTACGAGACAAGGCACACCTTCCAGTGTTCCGGAAAACACAAAAGTGAGCACATCGGCAGTAGCAGGACCATCAGGCCTGGCATCGCTTGGTCGGTTCCCTCTACATCTTATTTCTGAAGGGCGGCGCCAATCCGTTCTTCAGTGTTTAACACACCCTTCATCCAGCAGTTTTACCTTCTCTTCGCTCAGTCAAGAGCACAAATGTCATCATCATCATTGTCATCATCAGTCCAACCTGAAGCAAACACCGCACAAATGTCACCCAATGTACAAACCACTGTGGATAATCCGTATTCTGAAGAGCTCTTTGATGAGACAATGCGGTTATGGTCAGAAGGCATTTCAAAAGACCAAGAGGCCAAAGAGGATGATTTTGTGTGCTCTGACGCCCGATCACTGATGCCCTCAGAGGAGGAGAAGGAAGCTGGTCCATCAGCAGAAATATTGAGCGGTCCACGGTGCCTTGCAGTGCCTGTGGTTTATAGCCCGCAGCTTGAAGATGTAGACTGTCAGGAAGAGGAAGTCACCTGTGATGATGACATTGTGGATCCAATGTGGTCTTTAGAGCAGCAGCTTGTGAGCGCATTATCAGTGGCGGAGGAGGAGGATGATGGGGTAGTATTAGTGCGGGTCTGGCCTTAGAAAGGGAGAGGGCTGTCCACTGACATTAATCTGCCAGCCATGGTCAGTGGTGGCAGCGGGAACACCGCTACTAGGTTTTCACCATCGAAGAGGTTCAGGACCTGTGAAGTCTGGGCCTTTTACAATAAAGCCTCAGATTTGCCGACCGACGTCATATGCCGGATTTGCTGTCAATGTGTCAGTAGAGCAAAGAATCTAAAGAATTTAACCACCACCAGCATGAACAGGCACATGCATGTCAAGCATGAATTGCTGTGGAAGAATCACTTGGAGAAAAAAGGTCACAAAGGTCCTGGGCTTCCAACCACCGTGAGATCTTCTGCCACTTCCAAGCCCAAGCGTTCCTCTGCTGCCAATGTGCTGGAGCAGCATAAACAATCACCATCCCCAGTCCCAGACACTGTGGGCTGATTCCCACCATCAGCAAAACAGTCTACACATTCCACTTCCCCCAGTTTGACCTGCATGCCATAAAGCAGCCAATCCACCAGCCAGCCTTCGGTTTACCAGGTATGGGAGCATAAGAAATGCTTTCACCCCAGACATCCCAAAGCCAAAATCCTGAATGTCATCATTGCCAGGCTGGTGGCCCTGGAAATGTTGCCTTTCCGCCTGGTGGACACAGATGGGTTCCACCACATCATGGCCCTGGCATGCCCCCAATATCAAATGCTAAGTAGGCATTTCTTCGCCAGAATAGCTGTCCCTGCCCTGGCCCGCCACGTTGCAGAAAAGATCTCCAGTGCATTGGCTGCATCTGTGTCCACCAAAGTCCATCTCACTACAGACACATGAACTAGTAAACACGGTGATGATGAGGCAGGGGTGGACACCACCGGTACCGATTACCCTTCGGTGGTAAGAGGTTGGCACAGATTTCCAAGGGGGGAAAAGGAAAATGAAGAGGAGGAAAACTGTTTAGTGCCCCCAACCCCAAGGCTTGGGAATCCGGGCACCCAATCTCACACATAGTGTTTTGGTTTAAAACAAAAGTAAAAAGGGGTAAAAACGGGTCATAAATGCCCACAGTTTTTTTATGTTCCCCTTCTTTTGGAACTGTAAACAAAAAACCAAATTGAAATGCAGGGGAAAAAGGTGAGTTTAAAATTTCCCTGTCGTGATATCACATTGCAATATCTTTTCCCTTTTTTTAGTTCTGTAAATCTGAACTTTTACCTCAACATGATAAATGCATCAAGGCAATTAAAATGAACAGTGATTACGGGTTTGGAAAAACCTCCTTGACCCCACTTTACAAATCAAAAATTAGCACTTTTTCCCTTTAAACCCCCACAAATTGGGCTGTAGAATGCAGGAATTTGTGACAAGTCCACCGATCAACCGAGACATCTGTTTGCGACTTCTTTACATTCTAAAAAGTCAAAGTGGAACAAAAAGTTTAGCAAAAGTGACCAAACGGGAAGAATGGCAATTTTCTGCCAAAGCATAACAGCGGGCAGTGGGGACCCGAAGCCGCTCTGGTTAACATTTTTAAAAACCGGTTTTAAAAACCCCCCACCAATTCCTGCAAGGCAGGGCCCCATTTCGGAAAGCACATAGACACCTTTTAAAAGCAAAGGTCCATGACACCTTCACTCAACAAATGTTTTTTTGGACTTGGGCTGAAACCCCTTCACTTTCGGGTGTCCAAAAAAGGGTGAATGGCCTGAGCTTTTCCCGACACACCAACAAATTTTTTTGTCTGCCCGGAAACCCCGCGTTTTCCCCGGGAAAACGCAACCACACCGCTGGCGGGGTGAAAAACTGACAAAAAGTAACCATCCTTTTTTTCCCCCGAGAAAAAGGTTTAAATTTTTCACTTATCAAAAAAGAATCAATGGGAGAACTCTGACATTTTGTTGCACCAAATTGCCGATGTCAAAAAGACTAGTAAACTTTAGCAAGTCTTCTTTACAATGTGAAAAAACACATTCCATTAGTCATCTAATTTTAAAATCAGTTTAAATTTTCAGTCCAAACAGTCATCTGCCCCTAAGTCATCTATTTTAAAAAAATTTTAGGGGCCCCCTACAACCCAAAATCCAATAGGGCCCCCAACCCAAAAAATATTTTCCCATTTTTTTTTTAAAATATTGGGGCCCCCTTTTTTTTTAAACCCCCGCAGGGGTACTGCCTGTACGCCCCCTTTTGGGACCCTGGCAGTACAGCCGCCCTTTTGGGGGCTGCATCTTTAGAGGCCCCCAAAAGCTTTTTGACACTTAAAAAACACTGGGATTGGGGAAATGGCCCATGGGAACTGGGAGGGGTGCCAACAGAGGGAGTATGGGCCCTTTTCTCCTGTCAGAGGCCTAATCAAAAAGGGCCTAGGATACCCCTGCACCCCCCATACTACGGCCTTGCCAGCGAACCCCCATGTTCCCCGGGAGTTCTTGCTGCCACCACATATGGAATTTTTTTGGCCCTGGTAAAAAAAAAAATAGGGGGCTCCTACAGTTTTCCCTTGGCATTTCCAATACCAGCATGTTCTTATGTGTCAAAGGGACCTCGTAGCTACCGCTGCAGCTCCTATAGCTACGCTGTCCTCACCTTTTCAGTTAGCCATTGAAAGGAATGATTTTTTTTTTTCTGTGACTCTTAGAGTTAAATTGTCTTCACTAAGTTGTTCCATGTATCCATTTTACTCTTATGGAAGGTAACTGTGGCTTCTCCTCGCCTGTGTTAGTATAAAAATTAACCTGAACATCATCTCCCATTGAATTTAATGGAATTCGGCGTTCGGTCCTAATTTCTCAAAATTCGAGGTTCAGCCCGAACTCAAATTTTTTAGGGCTCGTTCATCCCTACTTTTTTTTTATATCTTGTAGTTTTCCACTTACAGGGTTGGATGGCCCCTTTCTACCATTTTTCCTCTGACAGAGTTAGAGTAAAGTTTGCGTTCGTCAGGTACGTTCGGTGCGCCTTTTTTCACTTTCACTTTGAGCTGCTTCCTGTACTTTTGCCGCCATTCAATCAGTGCAGACAACAGAGAAGTGTCCAAAAACGTCATCAGTGAGGGTGTAGGGATCTCATTGGCTGCTGAAATAACATGACCCTGTTCTATGTATTACACTGTATTTCCTGTTGAACACCGTTTCCAGTTAAAACTCATTACTGAACACACTGCTCTCTGTGTCTGCATGTATGAATGCATGTAGGCACCCCATTTTATGACAGAGAAGCTTCTAGTTAGATTACTTAGGGTGTAGGGGACAGTAAGCTTAGGGATTTAGCAAAAGTTAGGGAGATTTAAATTGCTTCCTACATCTTTCATATCTTCAGTCTGAGTGACCAAAAGTGCATGTCTGCTGTTTTGGGGGTACAGCCAGTGGAGAAGACATGGTTAGCACCGTTGCAAATTATAGGGATTCAAGAACAGTTGTGATTTGCTGTTTTGCTGGCAGCGTGCTTCCAAAAGACCCCGATCAACAGATATTCCATAGAAAAAAATTATATTTCTAAACCTATTAGCTAGTTGCAAATTATAGGGATTTAAGAATACTTGTGATTTGCTGTCTTGCTGCCAGGGTTCTTCCATAAGACCCCGTTCTACAGATACTCCATAGAAAAAACTCTATTTCTAATCCTACTTGCTAGTCGGTAATTAGAGTCATTTAAGAACACTTGTGATTTGTTGTTTTGCTGCCAGGGTTCTTCCCAAAGACCCCATTCAACAGGTATTCCCTTGAAAAAATTCTATTTCAATTCCTATTTGCAAATTATAGGGATTCAAGAACAGTTGTGATTTGCTGTCTTGCTGCCAGGGTTCTTCCATAAGACCCCGTTCAACAGATATCCCATTGAAAAAATTCTATTTCTAATCCTATTTGCAAATTATAGGGATTCGAGAACAGTTGTGATTTGCTGTTTTTCTTCCAGGGTTCTTCCATAAGACCCCGTTCAACAGAAATTATAGGGATGCAAGAAAAGTTGTGACATGCAGTCTTTGGAGTAGAGTTCTTCAATAAGAGACCGTGAACAAATCTTTACATTTTTAATATTTATTTTTTTGACCACGGAGCGAACTAGAGGTGGTAAGCGAGCAAGGAGAGGCGTAGGGCATGGAGATAGATATACGAGACAAGGCACTCCTTCCAGTGCTCCGGACAACACAGAAGCAAGCACACGTCAGTCGCAGGACCATCAGGCCTGTCATCGCTATTCTCGAACATCTCAACGATATCACTAACACGTCTATACGGAATAGATCTCAGCTCTCATTACATTTTAGAGACATACATGGAGGCAATTTCAACAAACTTACTGTTATGGGCATAGATAGAGTCAACAGGCCTAGTCGTTGAGGGGATATTAATCATATTCTTCACGATAGGGAGGCCTATTGGATTTGTGTTTTAAATACTGCTGTACCTGCTGGCCTAAATTTAAAGAGGGAATGGATGTTCCATTATTGAATACTGAATGATACGGCCGTTGTGGTCAGGCTCGTTGCCAGACAGGATACCCATGTGTTTCCGGTGGCGTTCCGGAAGCCTGTGTGTATGTCATTGGATGCTGAGGGAGCGCAAACAGGTGAGTGTATTTGGCACTATTCATTTCATGGTATATAAGAGGTTTTAGGTCAGTGTTCTTTATGCCATGACTAAGGGTGGTTTAGCCACCTTAAACGCGTCGGCGTTCTAGGGTTTCTAGTGTCTGTTTTTGGGCATTAACGGGGTTGCTTTGTATTTTATGGATCCACAATAAAGGCGATATCTTTTACCCATTGGCACCGCTGTATCATCAATTCTATGCCTTGCTGTCATCGCTTTGTCGGTTCCCTGTGTGTCTCATTACTGAAGATTGGTGCCAATCTGTTCTTCAGTGGTTAACACACCCTTCATGCAACAGTTTTAACTCCTCTTCTTCTCAGTCAAGGGCATAAATGTCATCATCATCATCATCAGTCCAACCTGCATGCCAAACGTCACCCAATACACAGACCGCTCCAGGTAATCCATATTCTGAAGAGCTCTTTGAAGACACAATGCAGTTGGGGTCAGAAGGCATTTCAAAAGATCAAGAGGACAAAGAGAATGATTTTGTCTGCTCTGAAGCCCAATCTCTGATGCCCCTCAGAGGAGGAGAAGGAAGCTGGTCCGTTGACAGAAATCCCAAGTGGTCAGCAATACCTCACAGTGCCTGTGGCTTATAGCCTGCAGTTTGAGGATGTAGACTGTCAGGAACAGAAAGTCATCTGTGATGATGATGATGATGATGACATTGCGGATCCAATGTAGTCTTATGAGCAGCAGCTGGCGAGCGCATCATCAGTGGGGGAGAAGGAGGAAGATTATGGGGTAGTGACAGTGTGGGTCCACTCAGAAAGGGAGAGGGTGGTCACACAAGTCCAGTGACATTAATCCACCCGCCCGGGTCAGTGGTGGCAGTGGGAACACGGCTCGTAGGTTTTCACTGTTGAAGAGGTCCAGGACCTGTGAAGCCTGGGCCTTTTTCAATCAAGCCTCAGATTCGCCGAGTGACATCATATGCTGGGTTTGCTTTCAACGTGTCAGTAGAGAAAAAAATCTACACTGTTTTTAAGCACCACCAGCATCAACAGGCACATGCATGCAAAGCATGAATTGCTGTGGAGGAGTAACTTGGAGAAAAAAGGCACACAAGTCCTGGGCTTCCAACCACCGTGGCATCTTCTGCCTCCTCCTCCTCCGTCACTTTAAAGCCCAAGTGGTCCTCTGCTGCCGATGTGCTGAAGCAGCATGAACAAGCACCATCCCCAGTCCCAGACACTGTCTGCCAATTCCCACCACCAGCAACACAGTCTACACCTTTCATTTCCCCCATTGTGAACTGCATGCCATACAGCAGCTAGTCCACCAGCAAGCCTTCTGTGTACCAGGTGTGGGTGCATAAGAAAAGCTTTCACCCCAGCCATCCCAAAGCCAAAAGCATGAATGTCTGCATTGCCAGGCTGTTGGCCTTGGAAATGTTGCCTTTCCGTCTGATGGACACAGATGGGTTCCGATACGCCATGGCCTTTTCATGCCCCCAATATCAGATGCCGAGCAGGCATTTCTTTGCCAGAAAGGCTGTTCCTGCCCTGGCCCACCATGTTGTAGAAAAGATCTCCGGCATGTTGGCTGCGTCTGTGTCCACCAAATTCCATCTCACTACAGACACATGGACTAGAAAGCACGGTCAAGTCCAACCAGTGGCTGGCAGCTAAGAAACTGGCGCCAGTGTATGACAACGGGCAGCCCCTAGGATCGGAAGACTTATGCACATCCCTTGCCTGGCAGAATTCCTGAACCTGGTTGTGCAGAAAATTTCTCAAGTGTTACCCAGGTCTTGATTGTCTGCTGAAGAAGGCTCAAGGTCTTAGCTCACACTTCTGGCATTTGCACCCTGCTTCGGCACGACTGGCAGCGTTGCAGCGTGATCTGGGCCTCCCCGTCAACCATCTCATAGTTGATGTGGCTACAAGCTGGAATTCCACCCTCCATATGCTCCAGCGATTGTGGCAGCAGCGTAATGCCATTATGCATTATGAAGTGTTGCATGACGAGCAGTGGTGTGGACCTCCGGGTGTTGAGCCATAGAGAGTGGAGGTAGGTGAAGGATCTCTGCATCATCCTTGACTTTTGAAGAGGCCACCAAAATGGTCAGTCAGGACAGTGGCATTGTCAGTATGACCATTGTAGTCATATTTATACTGGAACAAGTTTTTAGACCCCTCTGCGGCAGCAGGTCCTAGCAGTGATGGAGCACGAGGCGGACACAGATTCAAACACAGAGCCTTAGTCGCCGTCGGATATAGAAGGCCCGACTGTTTCCCAATTGTATAGGTCCTCTTTAGGCGGTGGTTGCAGGTCCAGGCCTGGTGCAGGATGGCAGTTCCGCTCACAGAGTAGAGCGCATGAGGCTAGTCAGGACTCTGGTGACGGTCAGGATGAGGAAGTGGAGGAGATGAGGAGGCCGGTACTGATTACCCTTCATTGGTAAAAGGTTGGCACAGATAACAGGAGGAGGAGGAGGAGTGCTTGGATGCTACATTACCTGCAACATGCTCCACGCATCAAAGCAATCAAAATGAACAGCAATTACTTGGTGGCCTTCCAAATCGAGACATCTGTTGTGTCTTCTTCACATTTGAATGTCACTGTGGAACAATGTCAGCAATGTGCCAGCTGTAGAAGGCAAAAGCAGCCATTAGCATCAGCACGCATCAGTGGGGCAAACCTACTGGGTGATTGTTTCACTATTTTACAACCCCACCAACACCGCAAGCAGGGCAGCATTCAGACACACAGAGACCGCCTTGAGAGCATGGTCCTTGAGTACCTGCAGCTCAATCCCAATGTTTTTGGATTTGGTCTTGACTAGTGTTGAGCGATTATTATCGACAAAGTTGAAAAACTGCACGGGGATTTACTTGATCGGTTTTTTTAGATCGAAATTTAGGTTAAAATCTGTGCATAATCATAATATCGCGCCTTTTTCGGCGCTTCCTGTCTTTTTGGGGGCCACAAATCGCTTACAGAAAAGACGGGGGAGAGTGTGTGCGACTCATGCGGGAGTGTAAGGTTGCGATTGGGTGGAAAATCAAGACCCCGTTTTACATAAACGCCCCTTTCCCGCATGATCATTGTGTTTCAGGGCTCATAGTAGAGGGCGGCGTCTGCCCGTCCAACTGCTCAGCAAAACAGCTCAGGAAATTATTTATTTTTTCACAGAGGCTTCTTTTTGCTGTGATCCTTAGAAGTTAGTTTGATCAAGATTTCAATTTTAGGGAGTTAGGCAGGAAATTTTAAAAGGGGCATCTACCCCCGAAAGTCACAGGGAGGGCGGGGGTGGGAGGGGCCCCAGGGCAACACAGCAAGTTTTATAAAGGATACTGGGGTATTTTCCCAAAATTTGTTTAGACATTCATTGCTTATTTAGGGTACAGATCTTTTCTAGTAAATGAGGGCTATTGTTAGGTGCAAATTCCCCTTTTATTACAGTAT
>JAODAL010026995.1:0-55745 GCA_025379985.1 Phyllomedusa bahiana
TACTGCCTTCTGCACTTTTCAATTTGTGGGTGATGCAGGTTTAAGGGTCAGGCTGTGGTACAAGACAGGGATAGTAAATGGTCTGTGACTTTTTTTCTGTGACTTTTATAACCTAAGTGTGTTGCCTAAGATGTAGCACGTATCCATTTGACTGTTGTGGATGTTAATTTCAGCTTCTCCAGCCTTGTTTGGGTGTAATAATGAAGGTGTTGTTGCTCTCCCATAGACTTTAATGGTCATCGCTCATAATCGACGCTCACTATCGAAAAACCTTATCGATAGCGGCCGACTATCGACTATCGATCGATCTCGATAGCCAACGCAATCGCTCAACACTAGTAATTAACCTTTGCTTGTGAATTAGGCTACAGGAAAAATTTATATATTTTGGCGTTGAAAAAGACGGTTTATTTTTTGTCAGCACACCAGCAAAACAACGCTTAATTAACCCCTGGATGTAAATTGCGCCAAAGAATTGAGCCCCACAAAATAGTAGCTTTGTAGCGTGTTACAATTGCGTGTTTTCTACGCCACACAACAATAGATACAGTTGTAATTAACCTTTGCTTGTGAATTAGGCTACAGGAAAAATTTATATATTTTGGCGTTGAAAAAGACGGTTTATTTTTGTCAGCACACCAGAAAAACAACGCTTAATTAACCCCTGGATGTAAATTGCGCCAAAGAAATGAGCCGCACAAACTAGTAGCTTTGTAGCGTGTTACAATTGCATGTTTTCTACGCCACACAACAAGAGATACAGTTGTAATTAACCTTTGCTTGTGAATTAGGCTACAGGAAAAATTTATATATTTTGGCGTTGAAAAAGACGGTTTCTTGGGGTCAGCACACCAGCAAAACAACGCTTAATTAACCCCTGGATGTAAATTGCGGCAAAAAATTTTGGCGCACAAAATAGTAGCTTTATAGCGTGTTACAATTTCGTGTTTTCTATGCCACACAACAAGAGATATAGTTGTAATTAACCTTTGGTTGTGAATTAGGCTCCAGGAAAAATTTATATATTTTTGCGTTGAAAAAGACGGTTTCTTGGGGTCAGCACACCAGCAAAACAACGCTTAATTAACCCCTGGATGTAAATTGCGCAATAGAATTGAGCAGCCAAAAATGAAGTGGCATTTGTATTGTAAAAACGCTGTTTCTTTAAATGAATACAACAGGAACTGGCTTAGATCCCACTTGGATATTGAATGTATATGCAGCTGCAGTGGACGCACACTGGATTTCAGATCCAATACCCCAAAAAATTAGAAATAGAACATTAAGAGAACAGTCTCTGAGACAAGCTGAGACACCCCACAAAAAACGCTGTATAAAAATCAATTCTTCAGTAAGAGCTATCAGCCGCGGCAGCACCTTCCCTGATGAGCACAGTGAGAGGAGTGTGAGCTCCCGGCGTCGCGCCCGGACTTATATAGTGCGGTGACGTCACAGAATCCCGCCGGTCTCTGATTGGCTTCACCTCTGCACATGTCATGCAGGCTATGCCCTTCTTCCTCCCAGAGTGCTTTGCCCCATGTAGCGCCATGTGCTCGCAGCCATTTTATCAATCAAAAGCACACTTCGTTCCGAACCGAAGTTTTCCTGAAATTCTAAACGAATTCCACTTCGTTAGAATCGATTCGCCCATCTCTAGTTATAAATAAAAACATTTCAGACTGCAAAAAACAAGCACTCAGGGTTATAGACTAAAAAAACAAAAAAGTTAATGGTCACAGAAAATAGGATTTCAGCGTAAATTAAAAAAAATCAAAAAAGGTTTTTTTTACAGTACTAAAACATAATGCAAATTCTACATATTTGGTATCACTGCAATCATATCGACCTGCAGAATACAGATTTCACATGTTTATATCAAAAAGTGAACTCCATAAAAACAAAACCCCTGCATAAATGACGCAATTGAGTTTTTCCCGCTCCACCGCACATTGAATATTTGTGGGGTTTCCCAGTGCATTCTATGTTATGGTCAATGTCACCATTAAAAAATACTTCTTGTCCCTCAAAAAACAAGCCCTCATATGTTTTTGCAAATGAAAAAATAAAAAATTACGACTCTTGTAAGGTAGGTGGAGGGTGGGGCCGTAAACCAAAAATCTGAAAATAGCTGCAACCTGAAGGGGTTAATGCTGAACTATCAGATAATTTATTTCTCTAAACACATGACTCATACCACTCTATGGGACAAGAAAGATGGGTCTGACTATTCTGAAGCTGCTTTCTCCTGTCAACACAGTCCCAATATATTATTGAACTAGTCAGCTCTGTTAGGCCTGACAACCTAATTGCTAATGATGTAGCACCTAAAAGTCCTAAGAGTTTTCAATGGCACATGTTTCACCAGAATACCTTGTTCCAGACCTGTGTAGACATAATTTGGCTTTACAGCTTTACTGTATGATTTTGTAGAAGATTGTAGATACTCTTCTACTGCTCTCTATGACTCACTATTGTAAGATACTGTATATGTAAAGTATGGCCTTATCAGTTGGTTAATAAAAACTATGCATTTAAAAAAAATTATGGAGCTGAGAACTGTATGCACTTTCGCAAAACTGTGTACAATAAATGGGTATTAAATGACATCTGAGCACTGCACCCCTTCCTCTGTCTCTAAACTTTGTTGCCCGTAGCAACCAATCAGAGTGTTCCTTTCGTTTCTCTGGAAAAATGAAAGAGGCTCTCTGATTGGTTGTTACGGGCAACAAAGTGAATTTTAAACATATACAGCTTTCATACATGTGGCCCTCTATGTCATACTGACACAGGTAGCAGTCAGCGCAGCACACATTGTGCCCTGACTGCAGGCTTGTTATACAGACAGCCCTGGGGCCAACCTAGGTCCCCAGAATTGACTGTAAAGATGTTCAAAAAAGTGCATTGTTTTTTCTGTATCTGAGTGGGCCCCCTGAACATCTGGTCCCAAAGCACCTGCTCTGGCTACTATACCTATAGTTTTGCCCATGGATGCAAGAATACACTGGAGAACTGTTTTTTAAACTGCTGCAGTAAGTATTAGAGAATTACATGTTTTTCTATGCCCCAAATAAGCAAAACAGATATAGCTAAGACTATTTGTCAGGGACAACATACTGCTCCCTGTCTCCATTGGAGATCAAATTCTAATTTATCTGTATGTTTCTGGAGTTTGAGAGGAAAGCAGAATGGCTGGAGAATGCCCCACACAAACACATGGAGAACATACAGGCTTCATGGCGCTGAACCCAATACCCCAGCACTATGATTCAATTGTATTGATCACTTGTGTACCACTCTTCCCAGTGTTGCAAGCCATTGAAAAGGTTGAGAAAAAGCTCTGTCATAGTAACATAATGTGCTAATTTTGATGGTAGACTTTTCTACATCTGTAGTTTACACATTTTCACAGATTTTTCACAATACATGGCTTTCATTTGTGCTGCATTTAAATTGACACTTATTTAAAGAGGTTTTCTGAGATTTTCAGAAACCCTCTAGAAGACGGGATTATGATAACAAAACAAAAAAATAATAATGGTTACTCCCCTCTTCTGCCATTGATGAAGCTCTGGTGTGCCCTATTAGTCACTCAGTAGTGATGTCATGCGACCATAAGCTAATCAGTGGAGATGAGTAACCATTACTTTTTTTTATTTTAATACGATCAGTGCCATTAGTGGGGTTACCAAAAATCGCAGAAAACCCTTTAACAATTGCTTTAGAAATGTGAAGTGAGAAAGATTATAAAGCATTTACCTGTCTTTGTATAGAGACCTAGTTTAAAATGTATTCCTTCTTCTCTGTACTGATTACATGATATGGCAACAGCATTACATTTAAGCCTCTACAGCTTTTAATCAAAACCATTATAATAACTGTTGTCTTTTAATCCGTATTTAACATCACAATGCTAGTTATTTTTTTATTTTAATTATTGCTATGGTGCATATGAATTTTCAAATTTAAAGTGATGCCATGAAACATACAAAACTGTAAAATAATATTCCAGTCTGAAATTGAAAATTTCACTTACTACAAAGGATTTCTAATACTATAACACTTAGGCTGGAATCACACATGTAGTTTTTGTGGCAGTTGTTGATAGATTTTTTTTTTTTTTAATCAGACAAAAAAACACCAGTGCAGTTCATTGAGCCAAAGCCAGAATTGAATCCAGCTGGAAGGAGAAGTATGCAATCTTCCTTAATAAAACATATCACCATATCACCATTAAATGTACCCCTGTCTTTGGCTCAAAAAATCTAGTGTAATTTAAAAAAAAAAAATCCACATGTGAAACCTTACGTCTGTCAGTTTCACTTGTTGCAGTTTTGCAAAAATATTAATACAAAAAAATATGCATTTTTTTCAGAAAATGCAGTGGCCAGATGTTAGTTGAAAGTCAAAAGGCAGATATAAAGTGCTCTATAGACAATGTTTTTTTTATTTGTAGCTGTTTTTTTCTTCACTTTTGGTGCTTTTATTGGGTTAGTTGCAGTTTCCTCAAAGAGAAACATTCGTTTTCAGGCAGTTTATAGTGTTTTTCTCCCCATAGACCTCCAATTTTTTTATTTTTTATCTATATCTACAAATATTCACATTTGCATGGGTATTGCATTATTATGTGTTTTGTAGCATTTTTCCACATTGCAAATCATGTGATGAATAACATGATTTGTGGTGAAGAAAAATGGAGCCAGTAAAAAAGGAATTAAATGCATACACCAATACATTATTATTTTTAAAAATTGCTTTAGAAACTGCATGAAAAAATACATGAAGCCTAAACAAAATGGTAAAAAGGCCTGCGGTTTTCTAGGGGCAAAAAATATATGTGTAAAGGGGCAATTATGGTTGCTTCACACATGTTACTTTTATTTTCTTTTTTCTTTTTTTAACTAAAGCTAGGAGGGGAGTAAAATTAATTTGGGGAACAGGGAATTGTTTTCTTTCTTTCTGCTGGATCCACTTTGGGCTTTGACTAAAAAGCTGCAGTGCCAGTTTTTTAAAAAGCTGATGTTTGTAAAACAACCCGTGAACTTCTAGTTTTGGCTCAAAAAATCAAAAAATGACACAAAAAATGCAATTGTGCATCCACCCTAAAGTAATTCAAACACGATTTATACTAAAGACCTCGATCAAGAGGCAGGATTGATAACATGGTAATTGTATACTGCCTGTAACGGCCGGGTTAGTGGACCCTCTGGACCACTAACAACCGCGCCAGGGAGCGGAGTCTAAGGAGGTCCTAGTTTTCACCAGAGCCCGCCGCAAAGCGGGATGGACTTGCTGTGGCGGGAGTCCTAACAGGTCGCTACCCCTGACACGGCGGGCTTGCGGTGGCGGCCGAGGTGCAGCGTGGTACAGAATTGCTAGACAATAACCGTAGTCGTGGGCAGGCAGGAAGGTCAGGGCAGGTGGCAGAGGTTCGGAGTCAAGAAACGTAGCAAGAGGTCGGGTACACAGCAGGACAAGAAGACACTTGAAGAACGCTTTCTCTAAGGCTCGAGGCAACATAGATCCAGCAAGGAAGAGTCGTGGAGCGAAACCATAAATAGGGGCAGCGCCCGGCAATTAGCCAATTAGCGGTGCGCTGCCCCTTTAAATTTACAAGAACGAGCGCGGGGGCCCCGCAGGGACCGGGCGCGCGCCTCGGCCGGCAGAGGGCGCGGACGGGCCAGGAACGCGATCAGGTAAGCTTCCAGAGCGAGTGGTCCCACAGCCCGTCCCGCGGCCAGCGGCGCCACCCGACCCCGGCAGGCATCCGGGGGAGCGGCCACGGATGCGCCCGCGGCCCGCGGGCCGGGGAACGGGACCGCCCGCTACACTGTCTAACTAACATTGTGGGGTTAATAGGATTGTTAGGCAGCATAGCTCTATGATCCATCTGCCTTCCAGCTGTTTCTACTGCTGGAGCAAATAGGCTTATCATATCTACATACATTGGTCTCTTAACAAACAATATTAATTAGTTCTGAAAAACTGATAATTGGTTTAGTAGACCTATAATGTCACCCAACATAATGCAAAATGGAGGTTAAAGAAATGCAAGCAGATAACCCATACAGATAAAGAAAGTCCTTACATATAACAGTAATAATGAGCTGTTGGAAACTGTAAATCACTTTCTATGTTGATGACAGGAGTTTCTTTGTGTCATGTACTTTAAACACAATGTACCACAAATGAAGACGTTGGGGCTACCCTTACTTGTTGCTCAAATGAGCTGCTTATCCTAGCACATGTAAAGAGCAATACAGAGAATATAGTACCACCCTGTACTGTAGAGAGGCACTACTAGACCATTACTCACTGCATCTGCTTCACTAAAACAGTAGATTTACAAGTAAAATGTCCATGATAATTGATTACATCTCCCATCAATCACATGAGACGCAGATCAGCAGGTCCTGTGACATTGTATTGTGAGTGCAGATTTAAGATACAGTTTTGTAGGAAAGACCACCGTTTAGTGAAATATTGTATCTTGGGGCCATTGTAACTTGAGGGAGCACTGTGCTAGTTAATTGTTATATAATAGCAGTTATAACAAACTAAAAAGATTTTTCATTTTATTATCTGACCGTTTTACAGAGGCACAATGCATTGGCACATTGAGTTCCTATGAATTCAAAATCCAGATATGAATGGATTCTATGTGACACATTTATTCTGGCAATTGAACCAGAATTCAAGCCCAGTTCGCACCAAGAAACTGGCATACATGCTTTACACCACATTTCTAATGTGTTTTATACAGTTTATGGATGCATCTGTTGTCCGATTCAGCTGTTTTCACTTTTCACAACCTCCTAGGACAGGCTGTGGGTGGATCTACAGCAGTGACTGACATTTCAGCTCTGCTAGCTCCTTTTCCTAGCTGTTACAGGGACATTACTGGTGGAGGGGCTACACTGTCCAACAAAGATGGCTGGTTGAGTGAGCAGAGCTGCATTTGTCATGAGAAGAAGCTAAATGTACTCTTAACACCTGACAAGCTAGTACAAGGCTACTCCCATGTAAGTAACTGTAAAGGTTAAATGGGTTTTCTCATTAGGCTATTTTACTAAGTCGCAAGCAGTTTACACTTACTCTGTCTACTCAGTCTGTGGGTGGTTTTATAGCAGTGATTAACATATTCACCTTCTAGCTGAGCCGTTACCCTGACAAGTACGAGAGAGCTAACTTTCATTAAACAAAAGCTAATGAATTTTTCTGTACATAGATGCTAATCTTGTTAGAGATAATTAGTTTTTCTCCAAAGCTCAGTCTAGTCAGTCCATCCGTGGGGAGATGTCACTCCCTGCTCTATCAACAAATCAGATGCATAGTTATGGACTGGCATGCAGGTAATCATATAAACCCGCGTACACTCAAGAGGAAATAAAAATGTCTCTTGTGTTATGACTAAAATAAAATCAGCAAAGCAATATTTTCAAGGCTGCCATCAGAAATTTCAGTGTCTCATATAGCCAAAGCCTCTACCCTCTTCCGTCCTCAGTTAAAATACTAATGTGAGGTGAACAAGAAAAAAAAATACACTTGCACCATGTTTTTGGGCTTAGTTCTTTTTGGATTTTACAACATGCAGTTTATCTATATTTTGCAGATCAGTACGTATACAAGGGCCAACAAATACTGTGATGATAACATGATGAAAACTATATAGCAACTAATGCCACTATAATGTTATTGACCAAACCAGTATACCAATACCAATATTGCCAAATAACAACAATATACAAAGACCAAATAAAAGCTCTGCATATCACTGCCATGTGGGAGCTAAATCCACTGTAATGTTCCTGACCAATATTACTAACAACAACAACATATAAATAATGCCACAACAAATGACTGAATAATATCACCATACTATTATTGAATATAAAACATTACACCAAGACCAATATCACCACAATACAGTGACCATATAGTGCGAGCTACCAGTGTACACATGCACTCTTTACACAAAATGGATTGCAGTGCAGTTACATTTAGTCACACATAGGTGACGTCTTGTCCGATGAGTCGTTCACTTTCACTTTTCTTCTCCATCTAGTCCAGACTGCCATGATGACTTCTCCTGGTTGATGGAAGGGGAAGGTGTAGACTGTGTTGCTGGGGGTGGGAATCAGCTGACAGTGTCTGGGACTGGGGATGGTGCTTGCCGGTGCTGCTCCAACACAATGGCAGCAGAGGACCACTTGGGCTTGGAAGTGGTGGAGAAGGAGGAGGAGGCGGCATAAGAAGTCACAATGGTTGGAAGCCCAGGACCTCTGTAGCCTTTTTTCACCAATTGACTCTTCCAATGCATTTCATGCTTTAGATGCATGTGCCTGCTCATGCTGGTGGTGGTTGAATTCTTTAGATTCTTTCCTCTACTGACGTGTTGATGGCAAATCCGGCATATGATGTCAGTCGACGAATCTGAGGCTTGATTGAAAAAGGCCCAGGCTTCACAGGTCCTGGAACTCTTCGAAGGTGAAAACCTAGTAGCGGTTTTCCCGCTGCCACCACTGACCATGGCTGGCGGATTGATGTCAGCGGACTTGTGCAACCGCCCTCTTCCTTTCTGAAACCGGACCCGCACTGACTCCTCCTCCTCCACCGATGATGTGCTCGCCTGCTGCTGATGAAAAGACCACGTTGGATCTGCAATGTCCTCATCATCACAGGTGGCTTCCTCTTTCTGACAATCTACCTCCTCAAGCTGCTGGCTAGAAGCTAAAGGCACTGCGTGGCATTGCTGACCACTGGGGATTTCTGCCGATGGACTGGCTTCCTTCTCCTTCTCTGAGAGCATCAGCAATTGGGCCTCACTGAGAACAAAATCCTCCTCTTTGGCCACTTGATCTTTTGAAATGCCTTCTGACCCCAATTGCATTGTGTCATCAAAGAGCTCTTCAGAATGTGGATTATCTGGAGCAGTCTGTACATTTGGTGACATTTGGGCTGTGTTTGCTTCATGTTGGACTGATGATGACAACGGTGATGACGACATTTGTGGCCGTGACTGAGAGGACAAGGATATAAAACCACTCGATGCAGGTTGTGTTAACCACTGAAGAACAGATTGGCGATGCTCTTCAGTAATCAGACGCACAGGGAGCCGACCAAGTGATGACAGACCTGACGGTTCTGCAACTGATGATGAGCTCACTTGTGTGTTGTCCGGAGCACTGGAAGGAGTGCCTTGTCTCACACCTCTAGCTCCATGCCCTATGCCCCTCCTAGCTCACTTACCACCTCTAGTTCATTCCATGTTCAAAAATATAAATATTTAAAAGGTCAAGATTTGTTCACAGTCTCTTATTGAAGAACTGTACTCCAAAGACATCAAATCAACAGTGTTCTTAAATGCTTATACTTTCCAAAGAGGATTATAAACAGAATCTTTTCTATGAAATAATGACTAATCTAACTATCAGTTTTTCCTACGTAAAATCACCAGCAAATGCTGGCAAAAAAAGCACACAGAGGCAGCAGTGTGTTCACTACAGAGAGTAAGGTGGAAGTGGCGTTCAACAGGAAATACAGTGACATACACATAAGATGGTCATGTGATTTTAGCAGCAAATGAGATCCCTAAACCCTCAGTGGTGACGTTTTTGACTCCTCTCTGTGCTCTGCATTAATTGGCTAGCCTCCAAAACTGAAAAGTGAAAGTAAAAATGGTGGCAAATGCATGTCCCAACCCCAATTTTACCGAACTTGCGGAAACAATTTGGTTCAGCGCAGGCTTGGAAAATACGTAAAATTCATCTCAAACTAACCTTTTTCCGAATGTTTCGCTTAACGCTACTATATAGCTGCTGTACATGGTCTCGCTGGTACGTAACTGTGTAAGGGCCCCTAGATACGTAAATAATGATATACACCTCTTGCAACTCTCCCGGTGTGTCCGCCTGCTCTAAAACCCAAGCCGGGTGTTTCAGGCTTGGGGCCTTGGACTGTAAACAGCGTAAGTGGCACAATGGCGTCATTTCATCACAACACCTGCACAGCGCATATGGCAGGGATAAGAAAGAAGGCATATTCTCTGTTTGTATTACCTAAGTCCCTTAGTATAGCAGATCTGAGCTAATCTGTGCATCTAGAGCTATTTCTGCAGCAGATGGATGGACACACACCCTTTTCTGTGATTGGATGACTGACTTTTTATTCAGCCTGTTCAGACATGCCCTCTGGATGGGACACGCCTACTGTGCTGTGATTGGCTGTCTGTACTCTTACTCCCTTCTGAGCTGTGATATGGAAATCAATAATTTCTAAAGTTCTATAATACAGTGTTAAAAGTTTAGCAATTTCTAATGATCAGCATTTTTACATGAAGCATGTGTCCTTGTTATTGTTTGAGAGAATTTCAGAGAGACTCCAACAAAGGGTAAATAATGGCTTATATCTTGGTTTAATGTAGGCCACGTTGTCCTAGTACAGAGGTTACCAGCCTTGTCAATAGACTTGTTGTTCTGACATGTGCAATAGAAGCACTGACCTTTAGAAATCTCTACCCTTTACATCATAATGTAAGTGCATTCAAAATTATTTAGAATAATCAGCAAAATTTAAAAAGGTGTGATTTTAGTATGACCAAAAAAATGCTTTTAAGATTATTAATGGGGTGTTGTTATAATTAGAGATGGGCGAACGATTCTAACGAAGGGAAATTTCGTTTAAAATTTCAAAAAAACTTCGGTTCCCGGAACGAAGTCAAAATTTTGGGGGTACTTGGGTGAACAAAAGTGTGCTTTTGATTGAAAAAAGGGCTGGAGACATGGGTAAAAGGGGAAAAGCCTCTGGGAGGAAAAAGGGGCATAGCCTGCATGAAGTGCAGAGGTGAGGCCAACAGAGCCCGGGGGGATTCTGTGAGTCACGACTATAAAAAGTATGGGCGCGACGCCGGGGGAGCTACATCCTTCAGTGCCATCAGGGAAGGTGCTGGCGGCTGATAGCTCTTACTGAAAATTTGATTTTTATATAGGTTTTCTGTGGGGTGTCTCAGCTTGTCTCAGAGACTGTTCTTTTAAATGTTCTATTTTCTAATTTTTTGGGGTTTGGATCTGAAATCCAGTGGCGTCCACTGAGCTGCATATACTTTCAATATCCAAGGGGATCTAAGCAGTTCCTGTTGTATTCATTTAAAAAAACAGCTTTTTTTCAATAAAATACCACTTCATTTTTGGCCTGCTAAATTCTTTGGGCAATTTACATCCGGGTTAATTAAGCGTTTTTTGCTGTGTGCTGACCCAAGAAACCGTTTTTTTAAACGCCAAAATTATTTTTTTTTCCTGTACCCAAATTCAAAGCAAAGTTAATTACAACTGTATCTCTTGTTGTGTGGTGTAGGAAAAAGCAATTATAACACGTACAAAGCTCTATTTTGTGGGGCCCCAATTTTTGGGTGCGGGTTACTCCGGGGGTTAATTAAGCGTTGTTTTGCGGGTGTGCTGCCCCCAAAAACCGTCTTTTTCAACCCCCAAAATATATAAATTTTCTGTACCCTAATTCACAACAAGGTTAATTACAATGTATCTCTTGTTGTGGGGTGGGGAAAAACGAAATTGTAACACGCTACAAAGCTACTATTTTTGTGAGCTCAATTCTTTGGCGCAATTTAATCCAGGGGTTAATTTAAGCGTTTTTTTGCTGGTGTGCTGCCCCCAAGAAACCGTTTTTCAACCCCAAAAATATAAAAATTTTTTTCCTGAGCCTTTTTCAAAAAGCAAAGGTTAATTACAATGATTTTTTGTTGTTGGGGTAGAAAACACGAATTGAACACGTACAAAGCTACTATTTTGTGGGCTAAATTTCTTTGGCGCAATTTACTCCGGGGGTTAATTAAGCGTTGTTTTGCGGGTGTGTGAAAAAAATAAACCGTTTTTTTCAACCCCCAAAAATATATAAATTTTTTTGTAGCCTTTTTCAAAAGCAAAGGGAAATTAAAACTGTATCTCTTGTTGTGTGCGTAGAAAACACGCAATTGTAACACGCTAAAAGTTTAGTTGTGTGGCTCAATTTTTTGGGCGAATTTCCCCGGGGGTTTAATTTAAAGGGTTTGTTTTGCTGGTGTGTGAAAAAAATTTAAACCGTTTTTTTCAACGCCAAAATATATAAATTTTTCCTGTAGCCAAATTTCCCAAAAGCAAAGGTTAATTAAAAACTGTATTTTGTTGTGTGGGAAAAAAAAAAACACGCAATTGTAACACGCTACAAAAGCTACTTTTTTGGGGGCGGTAAATTCTTTGGGAAATTTTTCTCCAGGGTTAAATTTAAAGGGTTTGTTTTGGGGTGTTTGAAAAAATAAACGTCTTTTTCAAGCCAAAATATAAAAATTTTCCTGTAGCCTAATTCCAAGCAAAGGTTAATTACAAACTGTATCTCTTGTTGTGTGGCATAGAAAAACCGATTGTAACCGCTACAAAGCTATATTTGTGGGGCTCAATTCTTTGGCGCAATTTACATCCGGGGTTTTAATTAAGCGTTGTTTTCTGGTGTGCTGAAAAAAGAAAACCCCGTCTTTTTAACGCCAAAATATATAATTTTTCCTGTAGCCTAATTCAAAGCAAAGGTTTAAATTACAACTGTATCTCTTGTTGTGGGGCGTAAAAAACACGCAATTGTAACACGCTACATTTTGTGCGGCAAAAATTTTTGGCGCAATTTACATCCGGGGGTTTAATTAAAGGGTTTGTTTTGCTGGTGGTGACCCCAAGAAATTCTTTTCAACGAAAAAATATATAATTTGTTCCTGTACCCTAATTCAAAAGCAAAGGTTAATTACAACTGTTCTTTTGTTGTGTGGGTAGAAACAGAAAATTGTAACAGCTACAAAGCTACTATTTTGGTGCTAAAATTTTTTGGCGAAAATTTACATCCGGGGGAAATTAAGCTTTGTTTTGTGGGGTGCTGCAAAAATAAACCGTCTTTTTCCACGCCAAAATATATAAATTTTTGTAGAAAATTTTTCATGCCCAAAGGTTAATTAAGCCTTTTTGGCTTTACATTTAAGCAAAACACACAGAGTTTTTTAAACGGCCATACAAAGTAAAAATTTTTCCTGGCCCCTTTGTGGGCGAATTTATATCCAAGGGTTACCCCGCTTTTTATGGGTTCATTTGGAGTCAAAAAAAGGGTGTATATTTATCATATACAGATACATCATCAAACGTGTCTGTAATTTTAGAAAAAAAACGTATGTCAGAAAGAGGGTGGCAGGCTTGACCTGCGAGTGGCAGTGGCAAAACATTCCCGGAACAGGCCCCGGGCGCGACAGCAGGGGACTGCAGCAGGGGTTTTCGGTGAGGCCAAAATGCCCCTGTCATTAGCGACCGTTTGTTGTTCGGAACCAAGGGTTCTTGATTTCTTGACTAGGTCATCCTCTACCTCCCCCATGACATCTGACCACCCCAGCCCCGAGTCGGTGGTAACCCCAGAAAAACCCCTTTGTTTTTTCATGGCCCGGGAGCGGGTAGGGCCTCACCCGTCCTCAGCCGCCTTGTCCCATCCGGTTCCCTCAGCCAGAGATTACTATGTGGGTGGGCTCGCGCCCAAATTATACGGGGGGGGATGAACAATTTGAAGAGGGCAGCAGCAGCTACTTGGCAGCGAAGAAAAAAGGGGCCAATATCCCCCGCTTCTTCAGTAGGTTGAAGTATAGATGTGGAGAGTGGGTGGGAGGTTTATGTTGTGAGGGGTGCCTCTGCATACCATGACCCGGGGAAAGGACGAGTGCGATGAAAACAAATGATGTGATGTAGCTGACCGCACTTGGGGCCAGGGGAGAAGGGGTTCTCATCGCCCGGGAAGAGGGGTAGCTTTCGCGTCAGGCAGCAGCGCAGCCGCAAATGGGTCGGGGCCGTAGTAAACAGGGTAGCGCAGTGTGAGGTGGGGGAGCCAAGGGCCACGGGGTAAAAAAACCGCTTCGCAGGGCCAAGAAAGTGCGGCACAGGGGGGTAGGAGGCACCGGTGGCAAAATAGTCATCAGTGCGGAGCGTTGGCGGTTTAAAAACGTACTCGGCGGTGTGGCAGTTCTTTGCTAAGAACCGGAGGAGCCCAAAAAGGGATATGTAGAATCTGTGGGCAGAAAGTGAAGCGTGGCCGGGGCTAACGTTGGCCCCCGGCCTGCGCAAACATGCACGTCACCTCGGTGGCCCGGGGGAAAAGTGGCTCAGATGTGGTGGTCCATCCCGCCGCCGCAGAAAGCAGCGGCAGCAGCGCCCAGTGGCAGCTGCCATTGAGCCAGTCAAAGGTCCACCCCCTGCGGAAAGGGGGTGTTTCTCTTTGCATATCTCCGGTCCAGATGCTCCTGCTCTCGTATCATGGTGCCAGCAGCCCTTCGCGAGGCGATTGAAAAAAGACAAAAGTATGGTCCCCAAAGATCCTAAGGTGCGCAGCTGACCTGCTCCTGTCCAAGTTGTTGGATTTTCAGTCCCTCCCTTTCCAAATGTGGGGCTCGCACCATTTTAGAGAATAATGGGTTGTGCCAAGCCGAGGGGGAGAGTTCCAACCGTAATTTCTTTTCCAAAAAGGCAAAAATACCAGCACTTTATTTAAAAATGTAGAACAGAAGGGGTCAGTCCTTTAGTTACGGGGTTTTTCCAAGGGGCGCGGCAGGGGGCGTCGGGGCTGTAACCCACGGTTTGGGGGAGTAAATGCCTTTTTCGGCCCAAATGGGTGAAAAATGGCTTCCTGCCCAAAGGCGGACCCCCAACAACTTGGACAGGAGACGGCTTTCTTTCCCCCACGTTGTCAAAAAGCTGACCTGCGCCAATGTCCCCCCTCCCACCCCACCACAACCCCCCCTTTTTAAATTAAAGTCTGGCTTTTTCCAATTCATACCCCAATTGGTAGGGCAAAGGGGTGTTTTACCGCTGTTTTCCCTGGGGGGGTTTGCCTCGGCGAAAAGAAGTCACAAAAGGGGGGGGAACCCCCCGGGGGGGGAATTTTTGGCGGGCCAAAATTGGGGAGGCAGAAAACGGTTGTGTTTTGGGTTTCTTTTTTTCCCCGGGCCCAAATGCAAAAACGGGGAACCCCTTTGGGGACGGACAAAGGGAGGAACATGGTGTCCCCCGCTGCACCGAAGGGGGGGATGGTCCCTGTGCCCCCATGGCGCAAGGGGTTTCCCAAACTGGTTGTGGGAAAAAAATTCCCGAAAACCCCCCTTTCCCCAGATTTTTCAGAAAAAAATTCCCGAAAAAAAAGGCAGGGAAACTGTGCATGCACTTTAAAACCATTCGTTTTCAAAAAACCCGGGGAAAACCCCCCTCGGTTCGCGGGGAGAATGGGCCCCCCCAACCCACTCTGATTTGCGATGTTTTTGGGAATTCCTGCTGCACATGTTGGACCGACTGATGAACAGAGAAAGGCCATTAATGTTTTTTTTTATGATCCAGGCAGACAGAAGTACTCCCCTGTTTAACTTTTATGTAGCCCCGTGGCAGGTCATGCGTGACACCTGCGGTTTTGGGGGTTTTAGGGCCCTTTTTTTTATGGGGGGCCCCCCCCCCCCCCCCCCCCGGCGGGCGTTAAATTTTTTTTTTCGCCGGCCACGGGGTGAATAACGTCATTCCCCTGCTTCATGTTCCCGGAAAAGGGTGCTTTAAAAAAAAATTGTCTGGGGAGGGGGACTGGAGACGTTGGCGGGCTAATTTTCGTGGCCACATGAGTTTGGTGGGCTTTAAATGGAGGAGGAGGAGGGGCATTTGGGGCAGAAGCATTGTCTGGTTTAAAAAAGTGGAAAATTTTTTTACCCAAAGGGAAAGAGGGGGAGGAGCAGGAGCAGTGGAGGAAAGGGGGATGGGGATGGGGAAGACGAGGCAGATGACCCAAGCACCCTGGAAGTTGTAGTGGGAAAGGATAGTGTTTGGGCGATTGCGTTGGCTATCGAGATGACCCATAGTCGATAGGCGGGGCCCCTTAAACGATTTTAAAAGGTTTTTTTGATATGAAGTTTGATTTTGAGCGAAGGGCCATTAAAATTTTATGGGGAGAGCAACAACAAACCCTTATTTTACACCCAAAAAAAGGCTGGGGGAAGCTGAAATTAACATCCAAAAAACAGTCAAATGGATTCCCTGCTACATCTTTGGGAACAACCCTTTGGTTATAAAAAAATCCAGAAAAAAAAAATCACAGACCCTTCACTATCCCTGTTTGTACCACAGCCCCCGGGCCCTTTTAAAACCCGCACAACCCCCAAAATTTTAAAAAATGCCAGAAGGCAGTATGATTTGAACCCTCATTTTACTTGAAATGGAATTGAATTTTCCCTTCCCGGGGAAAGCGCATGGGCCCCAAAACCCGTTATGACCCAGATTTTTAAAAAATTTCCCGGAAAAAAAAAAGGGTCTTTTTAACCACCCTTTTAGTTTCAACGGACATTGAATATACCTGTTGGGCCACAGCATGAGCCCAAACCTGCATAACCCCAACTTTTAAAAAGTGCCAGAAAAAGGAGTCTTTAAACCCACCATTTTGTTGAATGGACATTGCTATAGCGCCTGGACCGAGAATGACCTTTAAAACCTTCTGCCCCAGTTTAAAAAAGTGCCGGGAAAAGGAGCTGTTAGTCTGTATCTTTTATTTTTTGTATAAACTGGATTTTTTGCCCCTTTTTAAAAATTCCCTGTGGTGAAATAGAATTGCTTTTTTTAAGATTTGAGATGCTGGTCAATGAACAATGTGGGTGCGAAAAAGTAAAAAAAACACGTAACTGTTATGTTTTGGTATAATAAACGATATTTTTTGCCCTTTAAATTCCCCTGTGGTGAATTAAAATTGCTGTTTTAAGATTTTACGTTTGCTGGGGGTCAATGAACAATGTGGGTGCGCAAAACAAAAAACACGTAACTGTGATGTTTTGTACGATACACGGTATTTTTGGCAACAACAACCTGTGCTGATAAAAGATTGCTGGATTGTAATTTAATCTAGGTGGTATATCAACAGTCACGGTTAATGGGTAAAATTGAAAATAAACACCTTCTGAAATGTTTTCTGATAATAAAAAGTGGAGTTTTGCAGTAACAAAAGCCCTGCATTTACTAGAAATGATGTGTATCCAAATATAAGTTCAGGCTGCCAATATCCAGGAAATTTTCAAAAGAAAATTGTTAATAAAAAAGATTTCCACTACAATGTCTACACTAGTCTTGGTGAATTTATCCAGTGTTCTTTATAGATAGAGTTGTCTGTGTTGCTCGGGGCCCCCCCCCCCCGTCCCACCGCCGTGAATTTAAGCGGTAGATGTGCTTTAAAAAATTTTTGTAAAAATACATAAAATCTTCAGATCTTAATTAATAAAAATTGGGAAAGGGTCCAAGTAATAGTGAGGTTTCTTGTGCGAAATGACTAATTTCGCTGAGCTGTTTGGGGGCCCAAAGGAGGCGCAGGTCCTATCCCTATGAGGCTGAGAAACTGAGGCTGAAACAGGAAACGCGTTCTATGTAAAACGAAAGTATGTGATTTTTCCAGCCAATCGCAACCATACACATCCCAGTCTGAGTCGCACACACATCTACCCTGCTCTTTCTGTAATTGAAAATTTGCTGGCCCCCAAAAATTCAGGAAGCGCCGAAAAAAGGGGTGATCTTAATAGTGAGCACAGTTTTTAACCTTATTATCGCATGATCTGGAAATTTGTCACATAAAAAAACCCTTTCCGATTTAAAATTTGTCAAAAAAAACGCTCAAAAACTAGAAAAGGAGGGGAGGGAGCCCCCCGGGGGTACTTGTGGAGGCCCCCAGCATGCTTATTTGCCCGGCTAGTGACGGGCCAAATTAGTCAGCATCCGGCAGGGGATGACTTTGGCTCTCCACCCTATTGGACCCTCGCTACGGTCCAAATGGGAAGCCTTTTTCCCAGCTATTGAGAGGGAGGGAAAAAAACTCAAATACTATAGGGAAATCCTCCGTAATCATTTGGGCCCGCTGCCTATGTGCGGCTTCGTCCTCCTCTGACAGGTCTGACCGTGGGGTTCCTAAACCCGCTCACGTACTATTTCCCGCGGCTGTGAGGGTAGGTGGGGGGGTAGGAGCAGTACTAGCCCCATCGTGAAACCTAAGTCTGGAGTCACTGATGAGATCTTCCTTCCCCCGCCTAGTGAGGAGGGCAGTCGCCAGCAGCAGCAGCAGGAAACCTGGAGCAGTCCCGAACCAACAGGTTGTGGCCTATTGGACAGCACTCTGCCCCCTCAGTTAGAAGATCCGCTGACTATGGGCACCCAAAACTGGATGTGGGGCCCGCAACTTCCCGAGTTTGCAGTGGAGAAGCTGCCCTGCCCGGCCATTTGTGTGGCATCAGAGCGGGTGTTCAGTGCGGCGGGGGCCATTGTTCCCCCAAGGAGAACCCGCTTGTCCACGGGAAATGTGGAACGACTGACCTTTGTCAAGATGAATCAGGCGTGGATCGGCCGGGGATTTTCAAACACCAATGCATTAGGCGTCAGTTGGGTTCAAACTACCTCCCCTCAGCCACTATTCTGATGCCGCCACCCCCTGATGCCACACATTGCTGCCAGTTTCTCCATCTGCCTTACCCCATCTTTACCAGGGACTGTTATTGCCACCCACCTCAACACTCTGTCATTGTGCCACTCTATGACCCCCATGCTGCTGCTGCTGTTGCTGTTCCCATGACATCCACACTGTTCATTGTGCACTGTCTGACCTCATGCTGCTGCTGTGGTGCTGCCATGTCCTCCACACTGTGTCATTGTGCACTGCCTGCCTTCATGCTGCTGCCCCCCGTGACCTCCGTCTCAGTCATTGTGCCATTCTGTGGCTTCCGCCTGTTTTGCCCCCTCCAGACTGTCTTTGTGCCACTGCCTGATCTCTTGCTGCTGCTGTCGGGACCTCCACACTGTGTGATTGTGCCACTCTGTGGCCTAATACTGTTTTGCCGCCTCCAGAATGTCATTGTGCCACTGCCTGATCTCATACTGCTGCCGCCGTGACCTCCACACTGTGTGATTGTGCCACTCTGTGGCCTAATACTGTTTGCCGCCTTCAAAATGTCATTGTGCCACTGCCTGATCTCATACTGCTGCTGCCGTGACCTCCACACTGTGTAAATTGTGCCACTCTGTGGCCAAATTTACTGTTTAGCCGCCTCCGAATGTCATTTTTGCCACTGCCTGATCTCATCCTGCTGCTGCCGTGACCTCCACACTGTGTGATTGTGCCACTCTGTGGCCTAATACTGTTTAGCCGCCTCCAGAATGTCATTGTGCCACTGCCTGATCTCATACTGCTGCCGCCGTGACCTCCACACTGTGTGATTGTGCCACTCTGTGGCCTAATACTGTTTAGCCGCCTCCAGAATGTCATTGTGCCACTGCCTGATCTCATACTGCTGCCGCGCGTGACCTCCACACTGTGTGATTGTGCCACTTGTGGCCTAATATGTTTTTTGGCCCCTCCAGAATGTCATTGTGCCACTCCCTGACTCATGCTGCTGCTGTCGTAAACCTCCACACTGTATCATTGTGCCACTTGTGGCCAAATTTACTGTTTTGCCGCCTCCAGAATGTCATTGTGCCACTGCCTGACCTCATACTGCTGCCGCCGTGACCTCCGCTCTCAGTCATTGTGCCACTCTGTGGCTTCCTCGTGTTTTGCCACCTCCAAAATGTCATTGTGCCACTGCCTGTCCTCATGCTGTTGGGCTGCCGCCGTCACCTCCCACTCTGTCCCTAATGTTGCCACCTGAGCTCTCAGCTTGTTTTTTTTCCAGCTTTCGCTGGCATGACTTTATCAGGCTACATTACCGCTTGAGTTTTTTGGTCCCGTTTGGCCCCCTTAAGTGCCCAGGGAATTTTATAGTGAAGCGATTCTAAGAGCGGCGGCAGTCATCTGCGTGTCAATACTAAAACACAACATTGTAGAAGACCAAACCAAGCTCCCTTTTGCATATTTAAGCATGGGACAACAAATTTTACAGCACCCGCAGGCTCTGTGCAGCTGGAAATAGCTGCTTTTTTAAAAACGATTCGTGCCGAAGTAATTCGGAACTTAACGAATTTTGTCGGAAAATTCGGCGAAGTGACCGAATCGAATTTTTGAGAAATTCGCCCATCTCTAGTTATAATACATGAATAATTATAAGAGGTGTTACTAACAAAGATGACTAAAAGGTATTAACCAATAGAAATATATCTGTTTTGCATAGATTACTCAAAGTTAATGAAACTGCTTGCCAAGCTTGCAATAAAGGAGAAAGGATACACCGACGTTTTGGGGATGTCTTTTGTTCTTTCGACGATTTATGTGCACATACACTTTTGAGTTAATTTATAATTTGGACACCGCACAAACAAAGCTGGGGGATATTTTAGATTCCCATATCAAATGGCTCCCAACATGAGTTAATTGGAATCTGGCTGCAAGGACACATTCCATTCAAACACCTGGACATCCACGCAAAATGAAAGACGAAAAAGCCCGGGCAAAAGCCTAATTAAGGTACATTTTACCTTACTTTTTTCTTTCAAATGCGTGGTGATTCCGAGTTTGAGTGAGGTGTTTCTGATAAAGAGGTTTGTTAATCATTAATTCTATTAATGAGAGCAGCAGATCTCCTTTGGCATAAGAACCTCTGAAAAATGTTTTTTTTGTGTTGGTGATGTGCTGAACAGATGGATTGAACAAAATTGAACAGAATTGAACAAGAATGTTCTGAAAGAGAAGCACTTGTGTTGTGATGAGAGAATTATTAGTGCAAGTTGAAAAAGTGACCCCTTGTGGTTTTACAGTGAAGTTTGTTTCAGAAAGTCAATAAAGACCCCTAGTAGTGAATTGGTGAACTGCATTTTTTTGTGAACAAGTTTTTTATGTGAAGAGCTGATTTTTTATTAATGTAAAAAAGGTAATCCCATTATTGTTGTTATATTATTGATCTCACACTTTGACGAAAGTGTTTTGAGTCTTCTCTGGTGTACGTAACAAGGACAAGTGCGTGCTATTAGAAGGGCAGAGAGTTGTGTTTTTTTTTAAGAAAAATATTTTAAAAAAATTGTATGTGCACATACACTTTTGAGTTAATTTATAATTTGGACACCGCACAAACAAAGCTGGGGGATATTTCAGATTCCAATAGATTCCCATAACAGCTGTTGAAATTGAAAGTGAATCGAACTGCATGAGATGACCGTGTCTGTATAATGAAGGCTTTCTCAGCTTCTCTCTATGTGATAGTTCCATGTAAAGAATCTGGGCAATTACTGGGTCTCTAGCTGCTATATTCAATCTCTCCTTATATAACACAGCCTTATACAATGCTCTCCCCCCATATAACACAGCCTTATACAGTTTGCACTACCTCCTGACTGATAACGGGGGAGAAAGGGTGCTGTGCATTTCTCACATTTGTTTCATCAGTTCAGGCTGTATGTATGACTGCTTACAGCAATGCAGGTGTTCTGGTTACAAGGATCTTGTGGAGACTGGAGATGACAGCTCTGCAGACATGATAACATTGCAGGAGGGCTGCAGAGCTGTGACATCCTTTCCTTCCACTGTACACAAAGAATGATGATGTCACAACTCTTCAATGAGGGGAGATACGCCTCCTGGCAGGAGAGGCACGCCTACTGAGATAAGAGACTGGATTTGAAGCTGTAAATAACAAGTAAAAGTGTAAAAAAAAATACAGTAAAACACTAACCCCACCCTTCCCGCATTACAAATGGCAATCACCCCAAAAAAGTTAAAACATAAAAAAGTAAACATATTTGGTACTGTTGCATGCGTAATGACCTAACTTATAAATCTGACATGTTATTTAACATGTACAAAGAACACTATAAAAAAGAATAAAATAAAAATGGCAGCTTTGCAATTTGTTTATCCCGTTGCACATAAAATGGAATAGAAAGTGATCAAAAAGTGAAATAGACCCCAAAATGGTAACAATGAATGCATCAGTCTGTCACAACAAAAAAAGCCCTTAAACAGCTTCATTTATTGAAAAAATTTTAAAGTTATGGCAATTAGTAGAGAGTGAGGCATAAACATTGTTTTAAACAACAAAAACATTGCTTTTTAAATTGCTACAACATAAAAAAAATTATGTAAATTGGGTATTGCCATAATCGTATCACCTTGCAGAGTAAAACTAATGGGAGACATGTATGAAGGAAAGCGATTCGAAGTGAATTATCAAGTCTCGTTTTCAGTGTATAATGAGCCTTAATGTATGAAAGTGTTTTTGTGAGATTATAAATGGAGTCTAAAGTTCGACGCGCCTCGTCTATGTGTGAGGCGCATTACGAAACTTAGGCGCATTAGTAATGCGCCTAACATATATAAAGGCTGGAAATAAAAGAAGAGTCATTAAAATAGCATATCAATGAAGAGAAACTATGGTACTGATCTTGCTTGGTGGACCACAGGTCTTGTTGTATGTAGAATAAAGGGTGAGAGCAGCAAAAATACATTTCAAATTTAATGTAGTAAAAATTAAAATTGTAACAACCAGAACAACAACACAGTGGGTTATTTAAATGTAAAACTAGTTTTATTGATTCTATAATATTTAAATGCATTATAAGGAGATATTTTTAATTTTTGGGATAATTATATCTTTTTATATTATTTTTTTTTTTAATAACATTTTTTTATAAAATTTAAATATATAATTTTATAAAGTTTGATAATTATCCTAAATTACTTTTTTAGTATTGTACTGGTGTAAGTTGAGAAAATTGGAGCATTTTTTCCCCTAACACAAATCCAGCTCCACTTCGACTCCTCAGGCTCAGACAGACCACATTGAAATAAGTCTGCCTGTTCAAGCAGTACTGTGCCTAGTTTTGCGGAACCACATTCATACATGTGTTTAATATTACGAGTGTGATGCCACTCGCCCCCAAAACGCCCCTTCATGTTAGGAGCATTAGAAAGTGTCAAGTCTTACGAACAATTCATTTGCCGCATTAGACATTGTAGACTGCTCAGTTAGGCATATTTTACGCCAGAAAAGGGTAAAACAAACGATCATACATGTCTCCCTAACAAGTTACGTATATTGCACAGTGAGTACTGTAAGAAATAAAAAAAAAATTAAAAAATTCTACCAGAATTGCTGTATTTTCTTTATCTTGATTGAAAGGCGATTGAAAAGCAATCAAAAAAAAAAAAATCCTGGTTCCCCTGAAATGGTTTTAATGAAAACGTCAACTCATCCCACAAAAAAACAAGACCATACATAGCTCCATATATATACAAACAAAAAAGTTATGGCTCTCAGACTATGGCGATGCAAAAATTTTATTTCTTTTCTAAGTAAAAGTGTTTTTATTATGCAAAAGTAGTAAAACCAAAAAAACCTAAATTTGGTATTGCTATAATCATTTCAACCTGCTAAGTATATGTAATATGTCATTTATACTGCACATTAACTGCTCTATAAAATAAAAATAAAAAACAGTACCATTATTGCTGTATTTTGTCCATTTTGCAATCAAAGTGTCATGTGAACCCCATAATGGTACTAATGAAACCATAAGCTCATCCCACAAAAAACAAACCCTTTAATTATCTACATATACAGAAAAATAAAAAAGTAATGGCTGTCAGAAAATGACAAAAAAACACAATTTTTTTGCAAACGCATTTCTATTGTGTAAAAGTAGTAAAATATAAAAAACTATATAAGATTGATATTGTTGTAATTATACTGGCATGCATAGTAAAGCTATCATGTCATTTATACCACACTGCGAGCGCTGTAAATATGAAACGTAGAAAACAATAGCGGAATTGCAGGTTTTTTTAAATTTTCATGGCCCAACGCTGAAAAAAAACTGTGAAACACCCATGGGTTTATAACGCACAATACACCCCTACATGAACTCCCTGAAGGGTGTTAATCCAAAATCGGGTGACTTCTGGAAGAGTTCACCTCTTCTGGTACTTTGTGGGTTTGCAAATGGAACATGGCACCCACCAAAATCTGTATTCCAAACACCAAATAGTGCTAACTCCTTTGTATACGCTACCATGCTCCCAAACAGCAGTTTCACAAACACATAGGGAATTGCCGAATTTGGAAGAAATTGGGTAATAAATGTCGAGGTGCTTTTCACCAACATTTCTTGTGAAAATAAAACAACAAATGTTTTAATTTTCATGACCCATGTGTCAGGGCTAGGCGGCACTTAGCCTGCAGGGAGCAACAGTCTGCAGCAGTTGATTTGCGATCCCACCCAGATAGACAGTCTGCTGTCTATGTAGTGACATAGGCCCAGCCACTCTGGACAGGGGGCGTGTTGCACAAGCCAATGGGAGGACCCAGAGACCGCTCCAATCAGCTACAGGGGCGGTGTCCGGGAATCACATTTAAATTCCCTGCAGGCTGAGTGCAGCGCCTGTGAAATTCTCCTGGCTACCTTCATTACTTGTGCGTATAGTTGTTGTTTAGCTTATCCGTGTAACAGACCTCTGCTTGTTTTCCTGTCTTGCACTCCGATTTTGTACCTCGCTCCCGTTCGTGTTTGACCTCGGCTTGTTTACGTTTTCTCTCTGGTTCTGATTTGTGGCTTGGCTTTCCTGATTTGTTATTGACCTGGACTTAGGGTGTCATTCTATTCTAGTGCTTGTGGTTGAGTCAAATAGCACAATAGAGCCACATATGGGATATGTCTAAAAATGGCAGAATCAGGGGAATCAGTATTGAGTAGTGTTTCTCTGTTAATAATTACTGTGCTCCAATATATTAAAATTGAAAATCTGCCCAAAAAATTAAGGGCATAATGTATGAAAACTGTCTAAGTTTAAGACTTTCCTTGTTGCCCATAGCAACCAATCAGAGATCCCCTTTTATTTCATATAGTTAAAAAGAGGAAAGGGGAGCTCAGATTGTTTGCTATGGGCAACAAAAAGTCTTAGACATAGAAAGATTTCATACATGTCCCTCTAAATTTTTAAATCTCACCTCCACTTTGCACTTATTTCTGTGAAACACCTAAAGGGTTAACAAACTTTCTAAATCCCATGAGGGGTTTTGAATCCCATGAGGGGTGCAGTATCTTAGATGGAAGGTATTTAACATATAACCCCCTCAAAACCACATCAGAACTAGAATGGTTTCTAAAAAAAATTTGTGTTGCAAATTAAAAAGAGCTACTAATTTTATAAGCTCCCTAAAAAAATTAAAGGATGTTTAAAAAATGATTCCAACATAATGTTGACCTAGTTATAAACTATTGTGTGTGGAATAACAACCCGGCTTACATGCAGAAATTCATGAAGATTCAAAAAGGCAGATTTTTCAAAATTTTCCCGACATTATACTTTTCACAAATAAACAGCAATTGTATCAACAAAAATTAATTGCTAACTTAAAGGGTTTTTGCCACCATGTAATGTTGACGCGGGATCCTCCAAAATGGGTATTTAATCACTTTTCTAAATATATGTCATTAAAAAAAGTGAAGACTCTGAGAGCTACAGCATTTCTCAAAACCCTTTAGTTACCTCAAAGCTTTCACTAGACACGACCCAGGAGCTGACAGGCCGCGCTTGCTTGAAACACTTCTTATCTGATGACAGGCAAAATGAATGAGCCTTGAAGGCACCGGGTCGAGAGTGCAGTCTGAGGCTGTGTCTTGCTTTTAATGAGAATCCACTGTTGTACTGTTTATTATTTCACTTAAGTTTTAAGACGCTCCCTTGGATTCCTCACTCCTCACTCACCCCCTCCCTCTCAGCCCTGCAGCTTCATGACTCAGCATGATTTGTTGACATTCTCCCTGTGCTAAGAAGAGAGGTAAGAAACTTTCGTCTTGGCAAATCCCCTTTAAAACACAACCTGTCAGGAGAAAAGATTCTCAAAATCACATGGATAGGTAAAGGTATTACAAAGTTATTCTCAGAAAAAGTGAGTCCTTGAGTCCAAAAACAGGCTTGTCCTTAAGTAGTGTTGAGCGATTATTATCGACAAAGTTGAAATCGGCACAGTTTTTATGTTGATAGAATTTTTTAGATCATGCGATAATTTAGGTTAAAATCTGTGCATCATATATTAAGATCGCGCCATTTTCGGCGCTTCCTGTCATTTTGGCGGCCCGCAAATCAGCTTACAGAATAGAGCAGGGTGAGATGCGTGTCGACGTCATGACTGGAAAGTGTAGGTTTGCGATTGGCTGGAAAAAAACAACATGACCTCGTTTTACATAGAACAGCGTTTCCTGTTCAGCCTCATGTTCTTCAGCATCCAGAGCAAAGGATGGCCCTCTGCTGTGTAAAAACAGCTCTGGGGAAATTATTCTATTTCTTCACAAGAAACCTCTACTATTAGCTGTGACCTTACAATTTAGTTAGATTAGAGATGGAGAGATTTTATGTAGTTAGTAGAGAATTTAAAGCAGCATCTAACCGCTGATTAAAGTCCCTGGGGAGGGAGGAGGGTGTGAGAGGGGGGAGGTCCGCGGGCGAACACAGACAAAGCTCTATAAAGAATAACTGGATAAAGTTCCACAAAGACTTAGTGTAGACATTGCACTGCAATAGCTTTATTAAGATTAACAGTTATTCTATTGAAATATATATCCTGGATATTGGCACCTGAACATATAAGGATACAACATCTTTTTTAGTAACTGCAGGTCTCTTTGTTAGGTGCAAAAACTCAGACTTTTTCTTCCAGTATACATTTCAATCAGGTGTTCATTTTCAATTTGGCCGCCCATTCCACCCTTGTTATCATATATCCACCTTGCACACAAAATTATTGAATCCAGCTAAGTTTATAGTCACCACAGGTCCAAGTATGAAAGCGAGACCACAATATCTTGTATTAATATGATACATAACAGAATATGTGTTTTTTTTGACTTTAGCGCACTACAACTCTTGTTCATTGAGGCAAGGCTTGCACTTAAATTTGACATCCAGCAATTTTATAGTCACCACAGGTGAAATATAGGTTGGGAAAAAAATCACCAAAAAGTATCTTGTTAATAATACGAATACATAACAGAAACGTTGTATGTTTACTTTGGCGCACTAACAGCTTTTGTTCATTAGGAAGCTTGCACTTAAATCTGAATCCAGCAATAATAATAGTCCACCACAGAGTGAATTGAAAGGTGCCAAAAATAAAACTTGTATATACGAAACATAACAGATACGTGTTTTTTGACTTTGGCGCACTACAGCTTTGTCATTGAGCAGCTTGCAACTTAAATCCTGAATACAAAAAAAAGCAATTTTATAGTCACCACAGGTGAATTGAAAGGTGCCAAAATATCTGTATTTATAAACGAATACATAACAGATACGGTTTTTTTGACTTTGGCGCACTACCAGCTGTTGTTCATTGAGCAGCTTTGCCACTTAAAATCTGAGATACAGCAATTTTATACGCTCACCACAGCGTGAATTTGATAGAGATTGCCCAGAAAAATACTTGAATCTATGGAATTACATTTCAGAATACGGTTTTGTTTCACTTTGCGCTAGGCCAGCATTGTTTGATAGATCTACTTTGCATTTAAACATCACGAATACAGCAATTTTTAGTCACCACATGTGAATTGATAGGTGACAAAAATACCTGTATTATCCGAATACATTTCAGATACTGTTTTTTCACTTGGGGCCGTCAGGCCACTTTGTTGATAGATTACTTTGCAAGTTATATTTGAATCCAGCCAATTATTGTTTTTTGATTTGAGGGATAATGACGAATAGCCTCTGTGATTTTGCCCTCTTTAAACGAAACTTTCCAAAACACTTCCATAGCTTCTCAATTTTTTATATTTCTCGAACATGGACGGAAATTCACGTGGTAAACTGAATCAAAGAGGGAGGTAGGACATGAGGTAAGTTACGAGAGAAGGTGCTCCTATCCAGTTGCTGGCGACAACAACGCATACCAGCCGGATCGTCATTTTTGCAGGACCATCAGGCTTCATCCCCGCTGGGTCAGGGCCCTTAACTCCTCAGTACCGAACAGCGTCGCCAACCTGTCCTTCAAGTTGGTTCATGCAACCTGCATCCAGCAGTCTTACAGTCCTCGCCTATACAGTCACGGCCACAAATAGTGACCCTTCATCACATCCACCAGCCATTCCGTCCAACATGAAGCAGCCCAAATTGTGCAACATATCGTGTACCCACCACTGAGTGGATACCTACCCAGAGATACTGAAGACCTCTTAGCCATGACAAAATGAGCGGTTGGGGTCCGAAGGCATTTATAAAGGATCAAGAGGCCAAAGAGGATGATTTTCTCTGCTCTGACGCCCAGTTACTGATGCCATCAGAGGAGGAAGACGAAGCCCGGTCAATCGGCAAAAATCCCGTGCGGGGTTTGGCAACGCCTTGCATGTCCCTCTAGCTTGTAGCCCGCAAGCTCCTGGATGCAGAATTTCAGGAAACGACCAAGTCACTTTGTTCGATGATTATGATGAACGACAATGCGATCCAACGTTGTCCTGTTTCAGCAAATTCACGCCTTTATGCGACGCATTCAACACTGACAAAGAGAAGAACAGATGGGTAGCTGTCAGTTACGAGTGTTTCTCCCCCCCTCAAAAAGGAGATGTGTTCGCAGAAGTCCGCTGATATGAATTCCCCCGCAGCCACGTCAGCGCAAACCCCGCTCCTTGCTTACTGCATCGTCAAAAGTCAACCTCTCACTAGCCTGGCCTTCTTGACCAAGCCTCTGATTTCACCCAGCGATGTCCATATGGCGCCTATGCCGTAAACTCATAAGTAGAGCAAGAACCTTAGTGTTTAACCACCATCAACATGTCAAAGTCACATGCAGCAAATGCATGAGTTAGAAATGGAGGCAACACTTTGGGCAAAAAAGCCAGACTATGCCGGGGCCTCCAACCACTGTCACAACCACCCTCTGTCTCCGCCTCCCCTCCTCCTCCTGCCACCACCAATACGTCGTCCCTCAGCTTCTGCCCATCGTCTCTCAGAGTCCATGAATCAGGGATCAGCCTCCGAATTCACCTCCACCATCGCCCGAGTACCACCAGCACCAACCAGAGAAGACCCATCCTACCACCTTCTCCAATCCCCATTTGATCGACCTGCACGCCGTACAGCGGCCAGTTAGCAGCCACCTTCTGTCTTCCAGTTTGGGAGTCATGAAGAAACACTTTAACCCAAACACATCCCAAAGCCAAAGCCTGAATGTCGCATAGCCAGTACATTTGGCCTTGGAAATGTGGCCTTTTTTTTTTTTTTATTTTTTTTTTTTTTTTTTTTTTTTTTTTATTTATTCTCTTCTTTTTTTTTCTTATCTCTTTTTTTTTTTTTTTCTTTTTTTTTTTTTTTATTTATTTTGTTTTTCTTTCTCTTTTTTTTTTTTTTTTTTTTACATTTTGTTTTTATTTTTTGATTTTTTATTTTATCTTTCATTTTTATTTTTTATTTTTTGGTCATTTTTGTTTTGTTTTCTTTTTTTATTTTTCGGCCTTTTTTTTTTTTTTTTTTTTTTTTTTTTTTTTTTTTTTTTATCTTTTTTTTTTTTGATTTTTTTTTTTTTTTTTTTTTATTTTTTTTTTTTTTTTTTTTTTTTTTTTTTTTTTTTTTTTATTTCTTTTTTTTTTTTTATATATTTTTTGCTTTTTCTTTTTCATTCTTTTTTTTTATATCTTTAATTTTTTTTCTTTTTTTATTATTAGTTTTTTACTTTTTTATATAATTTTTTTTTTAGATATTATATTTATATTTCATTCTTTTTTATTTTATCAATATTCTTATTTTTCTTATTCTTTTTTATTTTTGTTTTTTCTATCTGTTTTTTTTTTTTTTTTTTTCTTTTTTTTATAATTTTTTTTTTTTCTTTTTTTTTCATTTCTTTTTTTTTTATCTATTTTTTTTTTTTTTTTTTTTTGTTTTTTTTTTTTCTTTTTTTCATATTTTTTTTTTTTTTTTTTTTTCTTTTTCTTCTTTCTTTTTTTTTTTCTTTTTTTTCTTTTTTTTTTATTTTCTTATGTTTTTTTTTCTTTTTTTTTTTTTATTATTCTTTTTTTTTTTTTTTATATTTTTTTCTTTCTTTTTATTTTTTTTTTCTTCTTTCTTTTTTTTTTGTTTTTTTTTGCATGTTTTTTTTTTTAGTTTTTTTTCTTTTTTTTTTTTTTTATTATTTTTGTTTCTTCTTTTTCTTTTTTTTTTTTTTTTTTTTTTTTTTTTTTTTTTTTTTTTTTTCTAGTTATTCTTTTATTTTTTGACTTCTTTTTTTTTTTTTTTTCTTTTTTTTTTTATTTTTTTTTTTTTTTTTTTTTTTTTTTTTTTTTTTTTTTTTTTTTTTTTTTTTTTTTTTTTTTTTTTTTTTTTTTTTTTTTTTTTTTTTTTTTTTTTTTTTTTTTTTTTTTTTTTTTTTTTTTTTATTTTTTGTTGTTTGTTTTTTTTTTCTTTTTTTTTTTGTTTTTTTTTATTTTTTGTTTTTTTTTCTTTTTTAATTTTTTTTATTTTTTTATATTTTTTTTTTTTTTTTTTTATTTTTTTTTTTTTTTTTTTTTTTTTCTTTTTTTCATATTTTTTTTTTTTTTTTTTTCTTTTTTCTTCTTTATTTTTTTTTTTTTCTATTTTATGTTTTATTTTCTTATTTCTCTTTTTTTTTTTTTTCTTATTTTTTCTTTTCCGTCAGGTGGACACAGAATGGGGGTTCCGCCACGACATGGCCCCTGCGCTGTGCCCCCAATACCAGATGCGCCGTAGCAAGCATTTCCTTTGCCAGAAAAGCCCACCCATGCCCTGGCCACCACGTGTCAATCTAAAATTTCAAGCGCGTTTTGTCTGCATCTGTGGCCGGAAAAGTCCATCTGAACCAACGCCGACACAATGGACTAGTAAGGGCACGGCCAAGGCGCTATATCTCTTGTGACAGCGCTACACTGGGTGAGCTGGGATTGGATGTCTCTGGGGGTGACGGAGACGGGCTCTCAGGCTCGGCGCACGCTCATCGATCTACCAGCAGCGATGGGGCAGGGTTCTTCTCCCCGCAAGGTCCTCGTGGTGGCATCAACGTGCCCATAGAAAACAAGGCCGTGTTTAAATTAAATCTGTCTTGGAGACCATCCACACACAGTCAGGAGCTGTGGACTGCTCTCCGCACGAGACCTGAGCGCTGCAGGGTGCCAAAGAAACCTTGTGCCAGGCAAGGTGTGGTGCGATAACGGGCGAAATCTGCTGGCCGCCCTTAAGATTAGGAAAGACTGGAGCACATCCCTTGCCTGCACATGTCATGAACCTGTCGCCAGAAATTTCCTAAAGAGCAAACCCGGGTCCTGGACTGCCTGCTGAGTAAGCTCGAAGTCTAAGTTCGCACTTCCGCCGTTCGCAACCCTGCTTCGTCCGCCTGGTCTGCGTGTAAAAAAAACACTGCAGCGTCACTCGACCTCCCCGTCAACCGTCTCATTGTTTCACGTGGCACACCTGAAGTTCCACCCTCCCACATGCTCCAGCGATTGTGGCAGTCAGCGCAAAGCCATTATTACGCAGTACGCACGTGACACATGTCTACAAGCACGGGCGGACCCGGGGTGGTTGAGCCACCGAGAGTGGAGGCAGTAACTGACTCTTCACCAACCTTGCCAGTTTTTGAAGAAGCCACCAAAATGTACAGTGCGGACAATGCCCTTGTCAGCAAGTCATTGTGGCGTGATCTTAGCATTTCTGAACGCCTCCGTTGGACACTCTGAAGACAACAGTCTCCGCCAGCGACGGAGAGTGAGATGGACAAGATGCGGGACACGGAACTTTCTTCTCTCTCCGTCAATCCATCATCAGGCCTCGACCAGTTGTCACAATTTTCATCGTCTTCGGCTTAGGCAGTGGTTCGGGTCCCAGAGACTTCAGTGCAAGGTGCGCATCAGCTCTCAGGATACATCATCCTCAGGCAAGTCAGGGCTGTGTTGAAGCTGTGCCGGAGGCATGCGGAAGGGATGGAGGAGGAGGAAGGAGAGGAGGAGGGAGGAAGGGCGGAGGGACTGAGGTATACCTCGAAACCAACGTTACCCTACCGACGTCCCTGCCTTGGAAAGAGGTTGCGCGAATATTGAGCGGAGGAGGAAGATGAGGAAATCAGTTTGCTAGTGCCCCTCGACCCAAGGCTTGGGAACAAGGCTCCATCCTCTCACGAGTGCTTGGATGCTCCATTTCCTCCTACATGGATCCTCCGCATTAAGGCCATGCAAAATGAACAAACCAGTTATTGGGTGGCCACCCTGCCTGGATCCACCGTACAAAACAAAGCTCAAGCACTTTCCATCCACCCACCCCAAACTAGAGAATAAAATGCAGGCCAATTGGAGACCTGCTGATTTGATCCAACGTGGAGACAACTTGTAAGATCATGGTGCACTATACTACTCTCAGCGATCCCAAACAACCGATGTTTTTGTATGTGTTTCCGGACCCAATAGACTCTGGTATCCAAAATGGACGACATGGCCCAGAGCTTGCTCGCACGAGCCATAGAGTGTTGTCTCCTGCCCCAGCAAGCCACGTCATATCTGAAGACGAGTGCTAGCCCTTCAGCCAGCTGGAGGAGTCTCATATACAGACATAACCATCCGCTATCCACAAATAATGTGATCGTTTGACTTTCATCCAGATGAATCAGGTCATGATCTCTGATGATGTAGGGGCCCCAATTGCCGAGGTCACCGATTAGTTGCCGTCTACTTCACATTCCTCTTCAACAGAAATGGGTCCTCTTGAAAAATTTTTTTAAAATGAACATTTCATACTGCAATTTTTATTCTCTTTTCCAACATTCTGCTTTGCTGGTTTTGCTGTGAGGCGACTGTAAAAGACAGCAAAGTTTCATGACAACACCGTTTAGTCCTTTACTCACTTTACTCTTTTAAAAGTTTTCGATTGTCCCAATGGTTTTCAGGTCAGTGCAGTAGAGATACAGCATAATTAATGGGCGTCCCTTTGGAACAGAAATGTGGCTTATCTATTGTGTAATTTCTTCCCTCAACAATTTTTAATATGTGGCTGAGAGTCCATAACTATAATTTTTGGGGTCATGTAGCTGTTGAGATAGAGTGCAATAATCTGGTTCCTTTGTAACAGAAATGTGGCTTCTAAGTGGCATTTTTCTTCCCTCACAATTTTTAACAGTAATGGCTGAGAAGTTATTTTTATAATTTTTTTTGGGTCATGCTGCTTTGAAATGCAGCATAACTACAGGTCTATTAATACAAAAATGTGTTTCTATCTAACAGCACATTTTGTTCTCTTCACAATTGTCAAGAGTGGCTCAGGGTGATGGTGCTGTCAGAAACACGGAATAGGGTAGGACACTGTTAATGGACACAAATTGCAACAATGACTTGTTTTATCAAGATCTTTAGAACATAGCTACAATCCCTGAAGTTGAGACAACCCATTTACTACAATTAACAACAAAAGAGAAACAAAGACCAATGACTGGGATTCCTTCCTATTAAACATGAGTGTCTTTCTATAACATTAAACTGCACTAAACAAAACTTGCATTAACAACTTAACACAAGCTGTTAAACGCTCAATTCCACGAATTGCGTACAAGAAGGGAAGTACAGGCAAACTTGACCAACTTGTAGTTATTCAGAAGACATGGAGTATGGAGCCACGGACAGAGAACAAAGTACAGAGACCATTTCCTCCAGCACGTTGAGTATAATTAACAAAAAGAATGCCAAGAAAAAAGGGCAGCCTGGGTGAATGTTAACCTACTCATATTCCAACTGAAGCTCATTGGTCCGCGCACATCAAACGGATTGAGGGCAAGCGCTACCCAGACAGAGCACCAGAGTATCTGTCCATGAAACTAAAAATGGTGGTTGACAAGACCCTATTCCTCCCGGCACTGTTATTATATTTGGGGTCAGGACAGAGTTACAATGAGTCATACTGCCGGTCCCAGGACAGGTATAAGTCAATGTCCATTAAACAAAATTGTGTTCAAAGCCTCCTTTTTCATTCAGCACTTTTTAACCTTGTTTGTCAGACAGGTTTAATGTCATTCAGCGGTACGAGAACTAGATAGTAGTATCAAACTGTCCAGTTCACACTAAAAAATGAGATTGGTTGAAAGACTCCTTATTCTTTTCCGGACAACATATGTTTTAAATGTGGGGTCATGCAGGTTTGGGGCTCCGCGCTGTGCCAGGACAGGTATAGTCAATGCCGTGAAACCTAAAATGGTGGTTGAAAGACTCCTTTTTCCGCACTTTTAATCAGGGGTCCATGCAGGTGTGGGGTCCCATGCTGTAGAGGCCCAGGACATGGTAATAGCTCAATGTCCAGTTTCAAATACTAAAATGGTGGTTGAAAGACACCTTTTCCATCACTATTGTTAATCTGGGGGTCCATGCACAGGTGTTTGAGCGGAGGCACCATCTGTGGACCCCAAGACGGGATATAGTTCATTGTCCAGTGAAACTAAAGAGGATGTTATAGAAAGAGCGCAGCCTTTTCTCCCGGCACTTTTGAATCTGGGGTCATGCATGTTATCTAGGGCTTCATGCTGTCATCTCCCAGGAATGAAATAGTCAATGTCCAGTACTTCAAACTCTAAAAATGGTGGTTGAACAACTCCTTTTTTCCGGCACATTTAAAATCTGGGTGTTATGTAGGTTGGGGCTCATGCTGCGTCCAGGACAGGTGATAACTTACAATGCGATCCAGTTTCTAAGGATGATTTAGTTCAACTTCATCTACTGCCATTCTGGCACTTTTTAATTTCTTTGTGGGGTGCGAGACAGTGTATAACGGTGTCATGCCTGTTGGTACAAGACAGGGATAGTGAAATGGGTGGTGAGTCAGATTTTTTTAGAACTGTAGGCTTTTATCATACCTAATTGTGTTGGGCCTAAGATGTAGCACGATATCCATTTGACTGTTTAGAGATGGTTTAATCTCCACTTCTCCACCCTGTTTTTGTTTTTTGGGTGTAAGAATGCAAAGGTGTTGTTGCTCACTCCCATCGACTCTAATGGTCATAATCCGCTGTCCATTTAATTCGCCCACTCACTGTAACTGATCTATCATGTCCGATGGTGGTCAACTACACACGCGACCTATGCGCCCGATGTCGATGGTCAACGTAATCGCTCAAACACTATCCTTAGAGGTTAAAGATTCTTTTGATGAATTAACTTCTTGTTTAAAAGATACAAACTGACCATAAATTTACTGTGCATTTTTTTTACATTTTTTTAAGTGGCTGAAAAACTGATGGTAAACTCATAAAATGTTTATCACATCGCTCACAACGGCACTGGATTCCATACTAATAGTTTTCCATTGATTCTTGACAGCAACAATTTTCAGCAAAGGAGAAGAAAACCTAGGAACCCAACAGAAATCAGTATTTTTTAGGAAAAAAACAGGAGTGGTCCATAAATAGAGTATAGGCAGAATACTAATAATTATACCTCTTCCATGTTTTGAACCAACCTCTTGCATTGACTTACAAAGACTGATACAAAATACATTAAAATGGGTTCACAGTTAAAGAGGAGGAATGAATTTAATACAATAACCCCATTTCTGTGTTTTCTGTATGTTTTTTACCTGAACTAAACACAAGTAATAGATGCTGCATTCAATATTTCTTTGTAAAATTGGGGAAGAAATCCAGGACTGCAACTTGTGCAATGTATGCATAACAAATGCCCAGAAATACATTGAGAGGTGGAAGAGCACTGTTGATCCCAGTATCCGTTTACACTAACACACAGGCATTTTTTTGCATTAGGTTTTTGTGAAAACAATAGATTGCATGGATTCTTTTAGGGCGACATGTATGTATTTTGGTGCTCAGATGCCATTTTTTTGTGCGCATTTGTAGCGTAGAATGCGCCTGAATCTATGAACCTGTTCTACTGTGGGTCATAGATTTAGTGCTTCTTGCTACAAAGCGACACTTCTGGCTCAGGTAAACCACTTTTAAAGTGGTCCACCTGTTCTAGCAGTAATGTGCCTAGATTTGTCGATCAAAAGTCATAAATGTGTATATTTGTATGGTTGTAGTGCAACATGCCTCCAGCACGCCCCCCGATCTCAGGTGTATTACAGAGTGCTGTGGGCACTTTATAATGCACCTAATTTCAGAGTGTGCCTTATTAAAATATAGCAAACAGGGCTGCACCAGTTTTCAGGCTGAAAAGACTCAGGTCCCGTACATACATGTTGCCCTTAATCTTTGTTGGTATTTAAATTGATCCCAATTCAGTCAATCATTTAATTTCTTACTTTCTTTTGTAAATATATACAGTCTGGAAAAAAAAGTATTTAGTCAGCCACCAATTGTGCATGTTCTCCCACTTAAAAAGATGAGAGAGGTCTGAAATTGACATCACAGGTAGACCTCAACTATGAGAGGCAAAGGGCAACATGTATGAAAACTGTTTAGGTCTAAAACTTACTCTTTTGCCCATAGTAACCTATGGGCAAAAAGTGAGTTTTAGACCTAAACAGGTTTATACATGTGGCCCAAAATGAGAAAACAAATCCCAAAAATCACATTGTCTGATTTGGAAAGACTTTATTTGCAAATGATGGTGGAAAATAAGTATTTGGTCACCTACAAACAAGCAAGATTTCTGGCTCTCACTTCTTCTTTAAGAGATTCTTTTGTCCTCCACTCATTACCTGTAGTAATTGCACCTGATTGAACTTGTTATCAGTATAAAAGACACCTGTCCACACCTCAAACAGTCAAACTCCACATTCCACTATGGTGAAGAGAAGACTGAATTTGCAATAGGCAAGCAGCTTAGTGTGAAAAAATCAACCGTGGGAGCAATAGTTAGAAAATGGAAGACATAAAAGACCACTGATAATCTCCCTCGATCCGGGGCTCCACGCAAGATCTCACCCTGTGGGGTCAAAATGATCACAAGATCGGTGAGCAAAAATCCCAGAACCACACGAGGGTGTGGAATGATTTGCAGAGAGTTGGGACCAACGTAACAAAGACTGCCATCAGTAACACACTACGTCGCCAGGGACCCAGATCCTGCAGTGACAGACTTGTCCCCCTGTGTAAGCCAGTACATGTTCGGGCCTGTCTAAAGCTTGTTAGATAGCATTTGGATGATCCAGAAAAGTATTGGGATGGTCAGATGAAACCAAAGTAGAACTGCTTGGTAGAAACACAACTCGTCATGTTTGGAGGAGAGAGAATGCTGAGTTGCATCCAAAGAACATCACATCTACTGTGAAGCATAGGGGTGATAACATCATGCTTTGGGGCTGATTCTCTACAAAGGACCAGAATGACTGATCCGTGTACATAAAAGAATGAATGGGGACATGTATCGTGAGATTTTGTTGTGTAAACCTCCTTCCATCAGCAAGGGCGTTGAAGATGAAACGTGGCTGGGTCTTTCAGTATGACAATGATCACAAACAAACCACCAAGGCAATGAAGGAGTGGCTTCCTAAGAAGCCTTTCAAACCTTTGGAGGGAGTTGAAAGTCCGTGTTGCCCAGCGTCAGCCCTAAAACATCACTGCTCTAGAGGAGATCTGCATGGAGGAATGGGCCAACATACGAGCAACAGTGTGTGTCAAGACTTACAGAAGACTTGTGTGAAGACTTACAGAAAACATTTGACCTCTGTCATTGCCAACAAAGGATATATAACATAGTATTGAGATGAATATATATATTTATAGTAAATATATATTTATAGTGAAGGATGCTTTTATGAGTTGCACTGGAGAGAAACTATTGCTATGTATTTTGTTTCCTTTAACCAGGACATGATGTCGAAGTCCATAAATTTGCAGAAAACAACATACTGCAAAAATATTAGCAAATACTTGGCCTAACAAATTCATTACACCATATTTATTTCAAATTATTTAGCCAGTGCCCCTGAGGGATGTATTACATGAGCATTAGAGGCTGCTTATAGCACTTTCGATTTAATGCTAATTGCCAGTCTGCACCCAGCAATTAGATGTAAATCAATAGCGTTGCCCATAGCCTTTAATAATCATGAAATACCACCTTGAGGTTAGTCTTATAAAGGACAGATGTTGAATGCTTATAATAATTAGATTGTAACTGAACTTAATCAATTTCAAGGATCAATTTGGTTGTTTGTTGAACAGTATTTTAAAATGTTCTTTATTCTGATTCCAATTTTACTTTAAATCTATAAAAATGCATTTAAGTTTTAGATGGGTTTTATTAAAAAAAAGTGTTGTTTTAAAATTGCATACCAGAAAATGTCATTATGCCTGATTTATATATAAGCAATCTCCTAAGCAGTTGCAAGAAATAGCTAAATTGACCAGAAAAGGGCATCTACACAATTACGAAAAATATAAATTCACAGGCTTGTTCATAATTTCCTCTTAATACACCTTCCAGTTAACCTGAAGTCATATCATGTATAAGGACATTAGTTACAACCTGAAATAGTGTTAATGTTTCACTACTGTATGACCCAAAACAGAAAAAAGATCAGCTCCAATATATAGTGCAACGGTCTTGGTGATCTCCTGATAATCACTCCAATCAACAAGGAAAGTGCAAAAAGGAAAATTGACCAGCACTTAATCCATCAAAATCTAAGATAAAAACAGCTAAACCTTTATTCCAATAATGAAAGCATATCCAGGAAAAAATAACAGGAATGTATCAAAATGCAGTGAAATCTCTGACACATTTTAAATCAACGTCTTTAGTTTCTTTCCATGAGACTAGGAATGTCTCCCAGGTGTATTTAAATGTTTGGAAACATTTGATATGTTCACCTATTCTATCCTTTGTTCTCTTAGTAGTACAGCCCACGTAGCACATCTCACACTTTGTACATTCAATGCAATAAATAGCATGTTTCGACTCACAGTTGATGAAGCTGTTGATTTTGTATTCTGTGCATCAAGAAGACTTGTCATTGCTTTAGTTTGACTGACATATTTACAGCAAGTGCATCTGCTCAAACCACATCTAAAGAAACCTTAGTATTAAGCCAGGAATAAGGTTTTCGATTGCTACGTGCTAGGCTATTGGAAAGACATGAATAGAGTCAGAGCTTTTCTAGTAATAAACTTGTAACCTTCCGACAACAAATGAGACAGTACAGGTAAGTACTTATTAATGATATTTTTAACTTGCTGTGATTCTGTCACATCAAGTGGGGTACAGTGAGCCCTAACTGGATCCCAGTCCACTGTCCCTGCCTAATTGATGTGTTGCCCCAGACGCCAACTGGGCGACAGTCCCTGCGCTGCTAGAGTGCTGGGGCCGTCCGGAGGAAGAAAGGTCAGACAGTCCGGGTCAATACCAAATCAGAAACATAGCGATAAATCAGAACCAGAGGGAAAAACATAAACAAGCCGGGCTCAAAAGCCAAATGGAAGCGAGGTACAAAATCAGATGACAAGCCGAGGTAAGTAAACAAGCCGGGGTCTGGTACACAAGTAAACAGCACAATACAAAACTCAAGGGAACAAGGTAGCCAGGAAATATCACAGGCGCAGCACTCAGCCTTCGAGAAGTTTAAATGTGATTCCCGGATACCGCCCCTGCAGCTGATTGGAGCAGCCTCCGGGTCCTCCCATTGGCTGGTGCGATACGCCCCCTGTCCGGAGTGGCTGGACCTCTGTCACTCAGGGTGGGGTCACTGATCAGCTGCTGCAGAACGTTGCTCCCTGCAGGCTGAGCGCCGCCTAGCCCTGCAGTACCCCCTCTTTTACGAGGGGCCACCGGACCCTTCCCTGGTCTGGGTTTGTCTGGGTGAGATTCATGGAACTTCCTTATCAGGTGATCGGCATGGATGGAATTCGCCGGAACCCACGATCTCTCCTCAGGACCATAACCCTTCCCATGGACCAGGTACTGCAGCGACCTTTGGACTTTACGGGAATCCAAGATCCGGGCGACTTTGTATTCTAACTCCCCCTCTATAAAAACTGGAGGAGGAGGTCTAGAGGGTGGAGTCACTGGCTGAATATACCTCTTAAGAAGTGCACAATGGAACACATTATGTATACAGAGAGAAGAGGGTAATTTGAGACGATATGCCACCGGGTTATTCCCCTCCTGAACCACATTTGGAACTACAAAGCGTGGAGCGAGTTTACCCGCAGGAACTTTTAATCGCAGATTTTGGGTGGATAACCACACCTTCTCTCCAACAGCAAACCCTCTAGAACAAAGACACCGCCTATCGGAATTTTTCTTCTGCATGTTCTGGGTATAAACCAAGTTCTTCTGAACTTGGGCCCAGACTGTGCACAGATCTTTAATGATAAAATCCACCCCGCCGTGACCAGATGTAGCACTGGAAAATGACGTATGCCTAGGGTGAAAGCCTTAGTTGCAATAAGCTACTATCTTGATTGTTGATTGTTCATGGAAAATTCTGTCAAAGGTAAGTACTTTACCCAGTCTACCTGCCGATCAGATACTTAACAGCGGAGTTTTTGTGTTACCATTTGATTTACTCTCTCTGTCTGCCCATTATTCTTTGGGTGGAAGGCAGAGGAGAAGGACAGGGTGATACCCAGAGCCTTGCAAAGGGCTCTCCAAAACCGAAACACGAACTGAACCCCTCTGTCAGAAACAATATTCTCCGGTAACCTATGCAAATTTGATAATAAGTTTGAAAAAACAAATTCAGCAAGTTTTTTGGGTGACGGTAACCCCCTTAAAGGAACAAGATGGCACATTTTGCTGAAACGGTCCACTACCACCCAAATAACCGTTTTGCCCTCCGAAGGAGGAAGGTCCGTCATGAAATCCATGGAGATATCCATGGTCCACGGATGTTCAGGTACAGGTAGAGAGCAAAGTTCACAAGGAGGACGAGTTCTGGGAACCTTTGCCCGAGCACAGACTTCACAAGATGCCACATAGGCCTCAACATCACAAGACAACAAAGGCCACCAGTAAATACAAGAAATTAGCCTCTGTGCCAGACACTCCCGGATGTCCAGCTAAAACAGAATCATGAAATTCTTTTAATAATTGTAGCCGGAGCTGAGTGGGGACAAAGACCATCGAAACAGGACAATTGGCAGGTCTCATATCCTGGTGGGTCTTAATCTCCGTGGCTAAATCAGGGGAAATAGCTGAGACAACAGTCTCCTTGGGCAATTTAGGAACTGGATCCTCCTGGGATGCGTGGTTGGCACAGAAACTTCTAGACAGCGCATCAGCTTTAACATTCTTAGAACCTGGTCTGTAAGTAACAACAAAGTTGAAACGTGTAAAAAAATAATGCCCAACGTGCCTGACGTGGATTCAACCTTTTAGCATTCTCTAAAAAGTTAAGGTTTTTATGATCGGTAAGGACCATGACTTGATGCCGGGCACCTTCGAGGAAGTGGTGCCATTCCCCGAAGGCCCATTTAATATCCAATAACTCCCAATTCCCAACGTCATAATTCCTTTCAGCCGAGGAAAATTTACGTGAAAAGAAGGCAGAAGGGCGAAGATTAGTCATAGTAGCGGACCCCTGAGACAAGACCGCCCCTGCACCATACTCGGAAGCATCATCTTCAATGACAAAGGGTTTGCTATCATCTGCTTGAATCAGCACAGAAGCTGATACAAAACACTGCTTTAAGTTTCCAACGCCTAATGGCCTTGGGTTTCCAGTTACTGAACTTTAACCCCTTTTCTGGTCATGTCAGTCAAAAGGCCCCATGCTAAGACAGAAAAATAGACAAATAAAATTTTACGATAGTAATTAGCAAACCCTAGGAATCGCTGTAGGGCCTTCAGAGATGAAGGGCAGACCCAATCGAGAATAGCTTGAATTTTACAGGGGTCCATACAGAATGAGTTCGGAGTCAGGATGTACCCAAGAAAAGGTCCCTCCTGCACTCCAAAAACACATTTTTCAAGTTTGGCAAACAAACTGTTCTCCTTCAGGATTTGCAATACCTGTCGTACGTGTTTAACGTGTGACGACCAATATTCCGAATAGATTAAAATGTCATCCAGGTAAATGACCATACAACAACCAATGAGTTCTCGGAAAACATCATTAACCAGATTCTGGAAGACTGCAGGAGCCTTACACAACCCAAATGGCATCACCAGATACTCAAAATGACCCTCATGAGTGTTAAACACGGTTTTCCACTCATCCCCTTCTCGGATACGGATGAGGTTATAGGTAGCGATGGCCGAATTTCTCAAAAATTTGATTCGGTGACTTCGCTGAATTTTCCGACAAAATTCGTTTCGGTCCGAATTGCTTCGGGACGAATCACATTAAAAACAGCTATTTCCAGGCTGCACAGAGCCTGCAGGGTGCTGTAGAACATTGTGCCATGCTTAAATATGCAGAGGGAGCTTGGTTTGGTCTTCATACAATGTTGTGTTTTAGTATGACACTCAGATTACTGCTGCCGCTCTTAGAATAGTTCACTATAAAATTCCCTGGGCACTTAAGAGGGCAAAACTGACCAAAAAACTCAAGCGGGAATGTAGCCTGATAAAGTCATGGCAGCGAGAGCTGGAAAAAAACAAGCTGATGGCTACAATCCTACCATAGTGTCAAAGAACACAGTAGTAGGTTACCGGAGCCACCACAGATCGCAGCACAGTAAGGGGACGTCACAGCAGGAGTCACCCTGCGAGGCCATAGCATCCGGTGTCATCTACCGGCCATGTGTTGACCACACACTAGGTCATACACTTTCTCCGAGATGACATCTGACAACCCCAACCAAGAGTCGGTGGGTTTGTCCACACAAAAACCACTTGTTGGCATGGCCCCCAGGAACGGGTGAGGGCTCTCACCTGTCCCAACCCACCTCTGTCCCGTTCACTTCCCACAGCCTGAGAACTACATGTGCTGTGGCCTCTGCCCACAACAGTGAGGACCAACTATTTGGGGACAGTGGCAGCAAAGAGGGGGCGAAGACATCTGCTTGCTTTTTGTAGAAGCGGGAAAAATAGTGATGAGGAGAGTTGCAATGGGGGGTTATGTTGCGAGCGGGGTCAGGCTTTGTAATTTGACACCATTGAGAAGGACGGCGGTGACAGGCAAACACTAAATCGATGTAGCCGATCGCACATGGGAGCCGGGAGAAGCAGGCGAGGACAAGTTATTCTGGTGCCCTAGTTAAACAAGGCATAAAGTGCCCACCAAACAGAAAATTCAGTCCACTCCATGCCTCCTTGTGCCCCTATGTGGTCGCCTACCCTTGACTACCCATCTCTACATTAAGTTTTAGGAGACGGGAGGAGAAGAAGGAGGCTTTGGACGACAGACAATCTGGGATCTTGGACAGGAGAGAGTTAAGTTCTGGGCTGGAATGTAAAGTTGGGTGTCATCAGCATACGGGTTTTTTTGAAAGCCATGTGATGCTATGAGCTGACCCAGACCAACAGTGTACAAGGGCTTCATCATTATCATTGGGAGAAGAGAGCGCCAGCTTGCATGTCAGGCAGTGGCGCAGCCTGTAAGTCGGTAGTGTTGGCCGGGAGTCAGCAGGGAGGCAGCAGTGCGAGGTTGGGAGCCAAATGGCCACGATTTAGACCACCCACTTTGCAGGTCCCAGAAAGTAGCGGCACAGGGGCTCACCGGGTCAGGGGCTCACAGTCAGTCAGTGCAGTAAGGCGGTAAGGTCAGGACAGGTGGCAGTGGTTCGTGGTCAAGTGACGGAGACAAGAGGTACGGTACATGGATATGACAGACGAGGCTGAAGCAAATGCTTTCTCTATAGGCTCTAAAGATTATTATTACCTCTTAATATAAATTGCGCTCCAGAAATCACCAGGAAAAAATTAACTCGTATGTGGCGTGTAAAAACGCTGTGTATTTTACTGAATACAAAAGCTCAAACAGGCTTAGATAACCCTTGGATATTCAATGCGTTCCAGAACTGACCAGAGGGCATTGAAATTTATATGGAGCAGAATTAGATCCCCCCTGGACATTAATTACAATACTCTACAAACTGAATCAAAATTATAACGGAAGAGGAGCAGTATCTGATAAAAGCAGTGACACCCCCCCGAAAATCGCTGTTAAAAACAAATTTCTTTTATGTGAGATCTCCTCAACAGCATCTTTAGCAGTGACACAACGAGAGCAGTGTGATCAGCGAGCATGGCGTCCGGACCTATATAGTGCGGTGACGTCACAGAATCCCGGCGGTCTCTGATTGGCTTAACCTCTGCACATGTCATTGAGGGTCCTCCTTTCTTCTTCCCAGACTTTTCTACCCCATGTCACGCCATGTGCTTGCAGCCATTTCAGCAATTAAAAACAACCTTCGTTCCCGCGAATTACCCCAAACTTCTATTTCGTGCAGAACCGAAGTTTTCCTGAGATTCTAAACGAAGTCCACTTCGTTAGAATCAATTCGCCCTTCTCTAATTGTAATGAATAGTATGTGAATCCTCTGAGTCACCATGAGAGCTGGTGCAGACCATGTCAGGGAACGGAGTCTAAGGAGCCCCCCCGGTACTCACCAGAGCCCGTTGCAAGTCGTGATGGACTTAACTGCAGGAGACTACATAAAGGCTTGCTAAAGTTGGGGAGAACTTACTAGTAGCTCCCATAGAAGCACCTGTTTTTTTAAATAAAATTTCCAACAAAACATAAAATAATTATGAGACAACAGATAGGCAACCAACAGCAAGATTAACAGATTTAAGTTCTCATTGTATGATGAGTATTTTCGTAAGTTAAATTCTATTGCTCTTAAAGAGACCCTGTCACGTAGAGTATGCCCCCCTTGCTGAAGGCAGAACAAGCTAGTGTCAGACATGCTGTTCCCAGCACTGTGTCCCTTATTCTGTAAGATGCTGTAGTTTTCATGTATTTAATGCTCAAATCTGCAGTTTTCAGCCAGATGAGTCATTCTATGAGTCAGTTTTTTTCAAACCCCGCCCATCTGAGGCTATCCCCGCCCACCTCAACTGATAAACCTAGTACTTTGAATAGATAGAAACATGTGAATAACCGTCAGTGGGCGGGGCTAGCATTTGGTGGGCGGGGCTAACACCTACTCATGAATAAGATTTGAGGGGTCAATGCTCTAAAACTGCTGCATCTTACAGACTACAGCAACGGGGGCATAACCTATGTGACAGGTTCCCTTTAAGGCCAGTTGATGTGTAATCACCGTATATAAAAATTTTATGTCACATGTGAGCTAACAAAAATCTTTGTTCCAATTTATTTTATTTATTGTTTGTAAAACATGTTTGGTGTCACAAAGAAAATCATAGCATCTTTTATCAAAGGTTACCAACGCATCAACCCATTCACATAAGCGTTCAGTTAAAGAACCGATACCCACCACGATCGGTCTCATAAGTGATGGGAATCAGTTCTTATGCATCTTTGGTAGAGAATTAATATCGGGATAATAGGGGAGATGATATATAGGTAATCAAATTCCCTCTGTGTCATGACCCCTAAGGCCAGACCCTCCCTAAGTAGTTTTTCCAAATCTAGCATAAATTTATCGGTAGGGTTATTAGGAAAAGGTTCATATGTGAATGTATCGCACAAAAGTTCACAATTCAGTATTATGTATAGTCCAGTGTTTAATAAACCAAGGACCCACATTGACCAGCTTTCCTTTATTCTTTATTAACCCATTAATAACCCTTTTATCATCATTATTATGTATAGATGGATTATGGTTAACGTTACAATTAGAGATGGGCCGAATTTTCTGACAAAATTCATTTGGCCCAATTTTTTGCGGGGAATGCGTTTAAAAAAACTATTTCCTTCTGCTAAGAGCCTTTTGATGTTTAAAAATGTTGCCTTGCCAAATATCATAGGGAGCTGGGGTTTTTCACAAAACAATGCTGGCGTTTTAGTATGACAGCACAGACACCGCCATTCTTAGAACGCTTCACCTCTAAAATTCCCGGGGCTTTTACGGGGCAAAACGACCAAAAAACTAAGTGGGAACGCAGCTTTACAAAGTCAATTCAGCGCCAGCAAAAAAGAAACAACTGAGGCAAAATCCTACAATAAACTTCAAAGAAAACAATAGTAGGTTTTTGGGGAGCCGGGCCCAGTTTTTGCAAACGGAGTAAGGAATTTTTACAGCAAGGGTCCTCCCCCGGGGGCCAGAAACTTTTCAAATGTCCCCCAGAAAGCTCCCAGAATAAGACAAACCTGTTCTATTAAAAAAGCTTAAATGGGTTTAAAAGCCCCCCCCAAAAGATTTAGAGGGTGTTGGCAAATAATTTTGCATTGACGCCCCCGATCAAATTTGCCCTTCCCCCTTTTTATTCCCTCGGTTTCCCCTTTCAATCATCCCCAAAAACCATCAGTATTTTCTAAAGCCAAAAACCCAAAAAGGGTTTTATCCAAAACAGAGATGACCCGTTAAATTGGGGTATTTGGGATGTCTTCTGGTTTTGTTTTTTACTCCTGGGTTTTTGGCTAGACAATCCTGAACCCCTTCCCCCTTCCCCCCGACAGTGAAAAAGGAGAAAAAACCAAAAAATTGGCAACATAGAGTGGAAGGTGGGAAAAAGCATTAGGAAAACACAAGGGGGTTCCAGTGAGAAACGGTCACACCCGGGAGCAGCATGAATAGGCCACAGAGTGGCACAATGACAAATTCTGGGGGTGGGCATGAAAACATTTGGAAAAAAAAGTTATTCCTCCCCCAAAATCCCCGGCACTTGACAAAAAACGTGGGGCCCCTCAAAAAAGGGGCCAGCAAACGGCAAATGGCACCCCTGACGCCTCCCGGGGGTGACATCAAAATTACAAACCCCGGGGATTTTCCCCCTGCCGCAGGTCATCAAAAATCGTTAATGGCCTTTCTCTGTTCATACCTTTTGGCAAACTTTTGGAGGCTGGAAAAACCCCCAAAGGGGGAAACATCGCATATCAGCCTGTTTTGGAGGAGGGCCGTTCTGCCGCTGGGAGGCTTCGAGGTGGGGATTTCTTGGCTTTTTAAGGAATTTTGGGTAAAGTTCACACAGTTTTTCCCGGCCCTTTTTTTAAAAGTTTTGAAGATGGGTGGAAGACTTCAGGAACCTTTTTTTACAACCAGATTGAACACGGCGCCAAAGCGGGCCCTAATTTACCCTCCCCCCTTGTTGCAGCGGACACCAAAGGGTTTTCCCCCCCATTGCTGTCACCATTTGGGTTTTTATTTGCAGTTTGGGGCGGGAAAAAAAGCCAGGAATAATTTCTTGTTGCATGAAGGGGAAAAGTTTCCCCCCTGTGTGACTTTTTTCGCCCAGGGAAAACCCGGTTTAAAACGCGTGACCCCCCGCGTGGGCCTGCACTGTGATAAGATGGAGCAGCACTTAGACTTGGGGGGAGGCCCGAGGGGTGGTTGGAGGAGGAGGCGGACATTGGCGCAGGACAGCAGTTTTGAAAAAAACCCTGGGGGGGGGGAAGGGGAAAAGCAGCGTCCCTGTCCAAGTTTTTTGGGGTGGCTGGGCAAAGCACATTCAACCCCCAAATGGGGCCCCTAAAGGGGAAAATACTGTCCCCCGACCCCTATTTTTTCAGCTCCAGAAATCCCCACTGCCGTCACCCCTTTTAAAAAAACCGATAGGCCCCAAGGGCGGGCCCCCCCTTTTTTTTTCTACATATAAGTAAGGGCGGTTTTTGCCTTTTTTTGGGAAAAAAAATTATGGCTTTGGGAAATCTCCACCTGGCTCGGGACAAGCCATTAGTTCTCGGGAAAGGTTTCAGAGTCCACCCTTGGAAAGGGAGGGAAAGCCCGTACCCCAAAAAACTTTTACAGAAACAAAGGTTTAACTTCTCACCTTAGGATGGTTTAAGCATACTGTTGTTCTTGGGAAAAACGCCTTTGTTGAACGACTGCGGGCCAGGAGTAGCAAGGGCAGGGGCATCTGGTCCCGGGGGGATAAGGCAAAAGACAAACACCCCCTTCACAAAGGTGTTGGAGCCTTGCCTTTTGGGTGCAATGGCATCGTTCCACGGGGCGCTGCTGCGCTTGTTGCTGTGGCGGGAGGGTGGGCCACCAATTCCCCAGCCAATTTTCCCCCCAGGGCCACTGGGTGGTTTAAAGCTGCAAGTGTTTTACGGGAGGGGGCCGGGGTTTCCAACGTTAGCTCCCTGGCCCCCCGGGTTTACTTTCGTCCCACAAATTTACAAATTAAAACCCGGCCGGCTCCTCTGGTTGGGCTTAAACAAAAAACTGCCACCCGCCGAGTAGGGGATTTTAACCCCCAAAGCTCCGCTCCCCAGTGACAACTAAAAGTTTCCGGGCCCTCTGGGGCCCCTGTGCACTATTTATCTTGGACCTGCGAACGGTTTTCTACCCCCTGGCCTTTTGGGGTCCCGGGCCCTACTGCCGCCAACCCCTCTGACACAGGCCACACAACCAAAATTGCGGCTGCGCCGCTGGGCCTTTAAAGCACAAGCCCCACCCCCTTCTCCCAACGATGAGATGGGAAACCTTCACCCGGCTGCTAAAGGGGATCGGACCAAAAACCCAATAGATTTGGGGTTTGGGCCCCTCACTGCTATTCTCCTCAAAAGGTTCCCAGTATGCAAAAGCCTGACTGCTTGCAACATAACCTCCCGTGCCACTCTCCAAATCACTACTTTCCCACCTACTGCAAGAAGCAGCAGATGTCTGCCCCACCTCTTCACTGCCAAGTAGCTGCTGACTATCCTCAAAGAGTTCGTCCTCGCTGTATAGTGGCGGTGAGCCCAGACCACATAGTAGATCTCTGGCCGAGGGAACTGAATGGGACAGAGGCGGGTTGAGGGCCGCTGACCCACTCCCGGGCCATGCCAACTAAGGGTTGTGTCTGACGTACCCACCGACTCTTGGCTGGGGTTGTCAGATGTCATCTGGGAGGAAGTAAATTACCTAGTCAACCAATCAAGAACCCTTGAGTTGCTGGTCAACACACGGCCGCTAGATGACTCCGACAGTCCCTCCTCACCGAGTCCCTCCTGCTGCGACGTCCCCTTACTGTGCTGTAATTTGTGCTTGCTCCAAGAACATTTGTGCCCCCGCCACTCGCATGTGAAGGGCCTGCCACCTCTCTGTCTGACATTCTGTTTGATCAAAAATTTACAGACTCTGTTTAATGAAGATATCTGTATATGATAAATACACACCCTATATTTGACTCCAAATTAACCCACTAACAGCTTGATAACCCTTGGATATTAAGATGCGCTCCAGAAATGACCAGAAGAAATTTAGTCTATAGGGGGTAAAAAACACGCTGTATTTTACTACAAATACACCCACTAACAACAGGCTTAATTAACCCTTGGATATGAAATGCGCTCCAGAAATGACCAGAAAAAGTTTAGTCGTATATGGGGGTGAAAAACACGCTGTATTTTACTCCATATAAAACCACTAGCAACAGGCTTAATTAACTGTTGGATATGAAATGCGCTCCAGAAATGACCAGAAAAATTTTTGTCATATATGGGGGTGAAAAACACGCTGTATTTTACTACAAATATACCCACGAACAACAAGCTTAATTAACCCTTGGATATTAAATGCGCTCCAGAAATTATCAGATGAAATTTAGTTGTATATATGGGGGTAAAAAAACACACTGTATTTGACTCCAAACGGACCAGTAACAGGCTTGAGAAGTCCTTGGATATGAAATTCCCTACTGAAATGAACAGGTGAAATTTAAATGTATATGGGGCAGAATTCGACCCACCCTGGACTTTATTCAGACTACCCCACAAGCTAAAACAAAATGATAACGGAAGAGGAGCAGTCACTGATAAAAGCATTTTTTTTCAGTATGGAGAAGCAGATACAGCACGATGTTGAGCAACTGACAGACTTCTGATGGTCCCCTCCCTCCCCAATCGCTGATAAAAAGCTATTTGGTTTGAGTGAGAGCTATGCAGCAGCAGCAGACGAACGCTTATGTCAGGGCACAATGAGAGAACTGTGAAGAGAGAGCACATGTCATTCAGGATGTTCCTTTATTCCTCCCAGAGTTCTCTGCCCCATGTCATGCCATGTGCTTGCGGCCATTTTAGCAATAAAAAACCCGCTTCATTCCCACAAATCACCCCAAACTTCAGCTTTGTGCAGAACCGAAGTTTTCCTGAAATTCTAAACAAATTCCACTTCATTAGAATCGATTCGCCCATCTCTAGTTACAATGTAATTTGTTCAAATTCCTGAAACTTCTCCAGGGCAACATGGCGTGAATTTAACAGGTAAACTCTTGATTCTTATTATGGAAAATAACTGACTCATGAACAAGATCTACATTAGACAAATCATCATTAGTTTCCTTAAGAATCCTCACTGAAAGACATTCCTGGAAAAGTAAAAGATCTTGATATTTGATATCCTTATTCACTAATGATTTTTCAGTAACGGGCTCAGGTGTCTCATCAATATCTAGGGAAAAAACAGTTGGAGAAGATGACTATCTTGGAGAAATGTTTTTTTACATAAGATTTCCAGCAAAATCATTAAAATTCACGTACGATACATTGTTTTTGCATTCAGTTCTTGAATGATTTTACAATATACAGTTTATCTATATTGTGCAGGTCAGAACGTATACAAGAGCCAACAAATACAGCTACATCATCACCACATCTCACCACTACAATGTTACTGACCAAACAAGCATACGAAGACCAATATAAACAAATAACAACAATATACACAGGCCAAATAATACAGCTACATCATCACCACATATCACCACAATAAAGATACTGAATAATACCAACATCCTGATACTCAATATAAACCATTACACTAAGACAACAAAGACCACCAAAACAGCGACAATATTCTATATACAATTTCATACAGGCTCTGCATACAGTGCAGTTACATTTAGTGAGTTACAGGTGATGTCTTGTCTGATGTCTTGTCACTTTCTCTTTTCTTCTTCATCCACTCCAGACCGCCATGAGGACTTCTCCTGACCACCACTCATCCCTGCAGAATTTACAACACAAACACCTAGGACTCCTTGCTTTTCATGTACAAACTCCCCATCCATATGCCCCAAATGGTAATAATTTCCACCTTGGTGCCCTGGTAGTTAAGTAAGTAGGGCCCTGGTAGCTAAGTATATAGAACCACCTGAAGTAGCTAGTTATATAGGGCTTCTAGTAGTTAAGTAGGTATATAGGACCCTCTATTGTAGGTAGGTATATAAAGCCCCCAGAAGGTAGGTAGATAGGTAGATAGGAACCTCCAGTAGGTAGGTAAGTAGATAGGAATCTCCAGTAGGTAGGTAGGTAGCTAGATATAGACCCCCTAATAGGTAAGTAGATTAGGGATCCCCAAGTAGGTCGGTAGGTAGATTAGGGGCCCTCTACTAGATAGGTAGGTGAGGGTTCCCCCAGTAGGTTGGTAGGTAGATTAATGGCCACCCAGTAGATAGGTAGCAATATTAGGGGCATCCCAGTAGGTAGGTAGGTGGATTAGGGTCCCCCTAGATTAAAGGTTCCCCCAGTAGGGTAGGTAGGTTTGGGGCCCCAGTAGGTAGGCAGATTAGGGGCCCCCATTAGGTAGGTAGTTAGATTAAGAGCCCCCCAGTAGGTTGGCTCATTAGGGACCCCAAGTAGCTAGGTAGCTATATTAGGGGACCACCAGTAGGTAGGTAGCTATATTTAGGGCCCCCAGTAGGTAGTTAGATAAATTAGGGGGCCCCCAATAAGTAGGTAGATTAGGGCCTCTAGCAGGTAGGTAGATTAGGGGTCCCCCAGTAGGTAGATAGGTTAGGAACCCCCAGTAGGTAGGTAGGTAGATTAGGGGCCCTAGTTAGGTAGGTAGGTAGGTAGATTAGGAGCCACCCAGTATATAGATAGTTATATTAGGGCGCCCTAGTAGGTAGGTATGTAGATTAGGGCCCCACTAGTAGGTAAGTAGATTAGGACTGCCACAGTAGGTTGGTAAGTAGATTAGGGCCCCCCATAGGTAGTTACATAAATTAGGGGCCCCCAATAAGTAGGTAGATTAGGGCCCCTAGTAGGTAGGTAGGTAGATTAGGGGTCCCCCAGTAGGTAGGTAGGTTAGGAACCCCCAGTAGGTAGGCAGGTAGATTAGGGGCCCTAGTTAGGTAGGTAGATTAGGAGCCACCCAGTATATAGATAGTTAGATTAGGGCCCCCTAATCGGTAGGTAGGTAGATTAGGGCCCCCCTAATCGATAAGTAGATTAGGACCGCCACAGTAGGTTGGTAAGTAGATTAGGGACCCCAGTAAGTAGGTAGGTAGATTAGGGACTCGCAGTAGGGAGACAGATACAGGCCCCCAGCAGGTTGGTACCCACCTGTCCATGCTCCCCAGACGAGTCTGTCTGCGCAGCAACATAAAGCAGGGAGCACACAGCTCACTCTGCCCCGCCATTCATCTCAATTGTATGCATGTTACAGCTGCGGCATCTCAGTGAATGAGAAACCCTGTTGCGCATTGTTTCTCACTCTGAACGTTTACCCCCGTGGAGAGATCGTATGGTCCCGGTCAGTTTAAATGGCAGCTGGAAGTCTTGTGAGGGCTTTAATCACTGCCATTTTTTCCATTTTACTACTTCCTGTTCCAGGCAGGAAGTAATAAAACCGCTCTCTTTGTGCTCCCTATTGCAGTTGTTATATAATGATATAGGCTGCATTAACGAACATGCCCTCTAGTGGTCAAGCACCTTAGGGGGACTCAATGTTAAAGTAAAAAAAAAAATAATGTTTTACAGTTTAAAAAAATAAAAATATTAAAAGCAGCAAAAATTTGAAAAATATATAATGTTTGGATTTTTTTTCAGTACCAAAACATAAAGAACATCTTATTTTTTGGTTTGCGAATCGATCAACCCTTAAAATACAGATAAATAAAATCAATGACCGAAGATTGAACGTTGTTAAAACAAATCTCACGTAAACATGGCATAAATAGGTTTTTTTTCACATTTTGTCCTACTTACAGATTTTTGGCCATTTCCCAGTATATTCTTTGGTAGAGTGAATGACACAATTAGAAAGTATATATTGTCTTGCAAAATAAAAGCCCTCATACGCCTATGTAGATGGAAAAATAAAAAAGTTATGGTCGTGGGAAGGCAGAGAGGGAAAAATGAACATAACAAAAAAAATAAAAAATAGGCTGTGGCAGGAAGGGTTAATTTTAGATACCAGTCCCCCTCGAGGGCTAAACTACTGCACCAATTTGATTTTAAATTGTTGATGTTTGTTAATAAGGTTGTATTATATTTGGATCATGTTGTGGGTGACCTTACCACCTTATTTATTGAGGACTCATTTGGACATGTAAATCGTTATAGCTAAGGGCGTTGATCTGAAATATGTCAGCGGTTTCACTGCACTATGATGCATTCCTGTTGTTTTGTTTCTCACCTAGATATGCTTTTATTATTGGAATAAAGATTTTTGCTGCTTTTTATCTAAGATTTGATGGATTAAATTCTGGTCAATTTTCCTTTTTGCAATATCCATGTTGCACCATTTTTGCCACTAATTGTGACAGATCTCCCAGCAGACGCTGTGAATGCAGCTTTCAGCAACTGTGTGAACCAAGCTTAGGACAATCGTATTTTTTGATATCTGCTGTAACAGAACCAGTCAGATTTTTTGATATTCTGCAGCCTTTAAACATCAGTGACCAGCATTTTAAAGCAAAATGAGGATTCCTGCTCATATGTACAGTTCTTATTGAGCCATATATATATACAGCGATTGAGAAGGCAGAGACGAGTAATAAACTGTCCCTGCCTTCTCAATGGAGAGCCGGGTAACCCTGACAGCTGGCTTTCCACTAGTACAGGCTGCACAATTAGGGATTAACTGCCAGGCAATATAGTAGACAGTAGTTAAAGAAGTTGTCCAGGTAATAATTTTATTTTTTGAATGACATACTGCTGCCCTATGAAAATTAAATACTGTACTCAACTCTCACCTTAGAACAAGCAATGCACTGAGCTCACACTTTGTCAGTCTTCCAGTATCTTCCAGTTTTCTGTCAGATAGCCTGCAGCAATCACATGCCTTTGACTGACATCACTGTTCAAAGCACTGGCTTTTAAAATGATGACATCAGCCACTGGCATTTGAATGCTGCAGCCAATAAGTTTCTGCACTGATGACCTCCCATTTGACAGGAGACCAGAAGATAATGGAAGACTAGATTCAAGGTGAGCACAGAGGTGAATATAAGTTGTTTTCTTTTCCATTGGGCAGCAGTATTTAAAAAATTAAATTATTACCTGGACAACCCCTTTAACCCTTTACCGTCACAGCCAGTTTGGGCCTTTCTGACAGAGCCCCATTTTTTAAATCTGACACGTGTCACTTTATGTGGGAATAACTTTTTAACACTTTTACCTATCCAAGTGATTTAGAGATTGTTTTCTCATGACACATTGTGCTTTAAGTTGGTCAGAAACTTCGGTCTATACAATCCTTGTTTATTTGTGAAAAATATCAAATAATTTTTTGCAGATTTTCAGTTTGTATCCATTATTCACTGAAACACAGTATATGTGACCAGATAAATGCAACTCAGCATCAATTCCCCAGATACTGCTATTTTTATAGATATCCCATATGTGGCCCTAGTGCGCTATTTAGCTTATAACCACAAGTCTCAGGATAGGGGGCGCACCTACTGGACTTTGGGGTCTCGTTTTAAATATGATTTTATTTAGGTGCCATTACAGGTTTGCAGACACCCTTAGGTGCTAAAACATAAACAGCCCTAAAAAGACCCCATATTGGAAACTACACCCCTTAAGGAATATACCCAGAGTTGTAGTGAGTATATCGACCCCACAAGTTTTTCACAAATTTTTTAAGGGCACGTTCACACGGTGTAATTGCGTGTAATTGCTGCGTATTTGCACTTTATACGCGGCGAGGTGCATGTCGAAATTATGGTAATCCATAGCTCTCATAGAGAACTATGGATTACGCCTCCTCCTCCTGTGCACACAATTCGATCATATTGTACGCACGGGGAGATAAGTGACATGTCATTTATTCGCGACGCATAAGTAATGTTATGTCTATGGGGTCGGCGGATCAGCACGAGCTCCCGAAACACACGTTGTATTGCGGCGCGTACTGTACGCGCCCCAATACATCGTGTGAACATATCCTTATGGGGCGCATCTCCCTGGATATTAAGCGCAGTACGCCATGAAATATGCGGCAATGTGCGCTCCAAAATAAGCCGTGTGAACATACCCTTAGGCTCTAAAAATAAAAATTTCCCAACAAGGGGCAATTTTAGCTGTAAATGTTTAATTTTTACAAGGAATCCTGTATAAAAAAAGTTTGATTCAACACCCCTCATGGATCTCATCTAGGGGTGTATTGTACATTTTGGGTGCATAGGTATCCCACAGTTTTTTAGCATTAGGTCCATAAAAAAGAGGGGAAAAAGCACAGTTCCGCCATTATTTTTTGAGCTTCATTTTTACAGCGTTCGGCATGTGGGATAAATGACTGGATAACTTTACTATGCGAGTTGGTACAATTGCATTTTTATGTTTTATTACTTTTACACAATAGAAATGTGTTTATAAAAAAAATTCCTTTTTATGTTGTCATAGTCTGACAGCCATAACTTTTTTATTTTTCTGTATACGGAGCTGATTATGGGATTATTTTTTGTGGGATGAATTGAAGTTTTTATTGGTACCATTATGGGGTGCTTATTCACTTTTTATTAAGGTTTTTGTGCGGCATTTTGAACAAAACACAACAATCCTAGTAGTGTTTTTTATTTTTTATAGCGGTCACTGTGCAGTATAAATGACATGCTAGCTTTACTCAGCAGGTAGATACGATTGCAGTGTACCCAAAAAGT
>JAODAL010026996.1:0-55743 GCA_025379985.1 Phyllomedusa bahiana
TTAAAAGGACGAGCTAAAGTTTCAGTGATTGCCCCATTAACAAAGGTTGGGTGTAGAGGAACAGGGCTGGAGATCAATCTGTCATTTTAATAAGAATCACACCAATGGACACTTTAAAAGGGGGGCTGGGGCTTGGCACATTTTTTTTCTCTTTTTTTTAACCGGGTTTCTCTAAAAAACACTGCAGTCATCTTTGCCCTGCACAAAACGGCCAACAGGAAGAGTTTGCAGCTAAAAATTGCCCCCGTAAACAATCTATGCATCATCAAGGAATTCGGGAGAGAGGTTCCATTTTTTGCCAAAAAGGCTCCGGGCCCCCAAAAAATCAGCAAGGCGCCAAGCCCGTCTTTTAAAAAAGTTTTTTTTTTCACTGGGGAATGGGACCGCAGTGAAACTTGCTCAAAATGCAAGGATTTTTGGGGAGCTTCATGCACGGGGGCGGGGGGCTATGGGGGCAAGGCCTGGGTCAGGGGGCAGCAAAAACCATTTCTCTCCAAAAAAAAACATCGGGACAGACTGTATTCTCCAAAGGTACAGGGATTTGGACTGCTGAGGAGGGTAAAGTTTTTTTCCTCTATGAACCTTTCCGAATTTTTGGACCCGGAAAAACAGCTTTTTTTGGGAGAAACAAGGTGAGCGATACCCCATTTGTCTCATGCCAACTGAAAAAACCCCCCAGAAACCATTCTGTGGGGGGTTTGCTTCTCAGCCAAGGGAATGGGCCTCCTAACATCTTCCTAAAAACCATCCTGAATAAAGAAGGCCAAATGCCTCCAAGAGAAAAATTTTCCCAACCGTCCAAGAGAAAATTTGGTGTCAAAAAACCCTTTTCCAGATGATGGGCACCTTGCCATAAACAAAGGTGAAACTAAATGGCTCAGGGAACAAAACATAAGATTTTGGGTCCATGGCCTGGAAACTCCCAGATTTTAACCCCCTTTTAGAATTTTGGTAAATCATCAAGAGATGGGTGGAAAAAAAAAAAAACCCAAAAAATTTGTGACAAAATGAAAGCTTTTGATTGTGCAAAAAAATGGACGCTACATGGGATTTTCCCCAAGTTGATTGAGAGCATCCCAGGGAGAATTGCAGGGTCCTAAAGAAGAAGGTTAAAACACGCAAATATTGACTTGCTGCTTTAAACTTTCTAACTGTCAATAAAAGCTTTTGTTAATCATAATTTTGATTGCCTTGTATTTCTGTAGGGTGATAAAAACATCTGACAAACACACATAAAAACCAGAGGGAAATTTAGATCAGGTAAAAATATAATATTTGTGTCATTCTCAAAACTTTTGGCCATGACTGTATAATATGCAATTCTGTTTACGTCTCATCCCATATGAAACAGAGAGACCTCTTCAGGCCTCTTGGCTCCAAGGCATAGATGCAAGTACTAACATTTTACCGCCTACAGTTCTCACTGATAGGTCACAGGTTGTCACAAAAGTTCCCTTGTATCCTGTGAAATGTATTGCATTGCTACCGTAAAATCTGGAACACGGCCATTGGATGATCTGAGCACATTGGTTCGGGAATAAGCTCAGGAGATGCTTTTCGGAAGGTTAAGTAAACACAGAGCTGTGATAGTTTCATACAGGACACGTCAGCAATGTTTTTTTATAACATAGAGGGCAGAATGTTTGTGTCGACAATCCCAGAACAGAGACAAGTTCACCACCAGTTCAGTGATTCTAACCATAAATGATACCGTCAGGAAGCAGGAACTGGTGGAGCACACGGTGCTTACAGATAATGATTATTAGTGCTAAAACCCCCAAAATAAGGCAAAAATTAAAGGGGTTTTCCAAAAACCTCCCGACCACCTCCCACTGTGCTTAAATGGAAACTTAAAGTGGTTGTCTCACTACAAGCATTGCTTTTTATATTAAAGATCTTGCAAAAACAAGTCCCTTTGCAATATGTGTCCATTAACTGTGTCCTATCTATTCCTAGATATCCCCTCTTGTATGGGCTGCATCAGCTCCTCAGGTCGCTATAGCTACAGATCTGTTTGATCTCTTCTGATAGGCTGCCAGCGCTGGTTTCTATAGCTACAGACCTGTTCTATCTCTCACGGTAAGTTGCCAGCACTGGTTGCTATAGCTACAGACCTGGTGTCCGCAGCAGCTCGTCACTGCAGGCCAGTAGTAGCCAGTAAACACGCCCCTGAATTCAAAACTGAAACTGAAAAAACAGGACTGAGGTAAGAAGATTCAATGTATTGAGACAACCCCTTTAACTCGTACTTACCTCTCCCATCATTACCATTTCAGCGCGGGCAGAGCTCCAGAGTCTCCCCCTGTCCTTGCTAATTACATCATGTTCATGGATCACGTGATGCTGCAGCCAATATCTGACCTCTGGGGTCACTGCTGAAGCCATTGATTGATCGTAGTATTATGTGATCCATGAACGTGACGTCATCAGTGAGGGAACACTGGAGCTCTGACAGCGTTGGAAAAGTGGTGATGGGAGAGGTAAGTATGGGGTAATTTTCTATTTGAGCATAGTGGGAGGAGGAAGTCTTGGAAAAAGTCTTGGAAACCCCCTTTCATTTTAAATTGTTTTGGGGGCTGCAGCACTAATTATTATTATTAATTATTTTAGAGCGCCATCGATTCCAGTTCTCTTCAAGGAGAGTTGAATTAGCTGTTTTCCATGTTGCTATGTTGCCAAGTTACAATAGTTTCACCTTACATTGCTCGACCAGGAACCAATTAATATTCTAACTTGAGGGAACCCTGTTCAGTGATTAAGGCACACTGCGGCGGATCCAACATTAGTGTTTCTGCAGCAGCTTTGTAAGCACTAAGCTTGTACTTTTCTATGCAGCCGATAGCAAAATCAACACCTCTAATTACACGGGGGTAACTAATGTTGCTATTCATAGCTTTCAGCAGATAGGAGAAGCAGTGTCCACCCAGTGCTGTGGATGTAAAATAGATGAGCACTGCAATATTTACTGAGCAGAGTATATTGTATCCATTGGTGCATGGTAAAGCGCCACAGCACCATCTAGTGTAGGGCGGTAGACTGGTTGGCACCGTTCCAGCATGCAGCAAACACCCGCTACAAGGACTTCTCCTTCACATGAGGTTTTCAGGAACGTCAATCAATATGAAAGATGTCAAGTTGCTGCTATGAGGATATACATAATCGCACAATCTGGGTAATTGACTGCAATTTAAACAATTTGGGCCCGGAGAGCCATTCTAGAATCTTAATCAAGACAATGTTATTGCACAGATGATGGGTAAAATGGGACACTTATCATAGTCTTGTTATTGAACGGGAACCTCATTGTGCTTCAGTAAATTTGCATTCAATTAAAGCAACGAATATTAAACTGTCCTTGACATTAGAGGAAAGGCTGCCGGCTCAATGACGACCATTCATGATGGAACATATCAAATTTTATTAGCACTGAGGTTAACTTATAGCACTGACACATACAGCTGCCCCCTATCTACCTGCCATTTATAATCCTGTTGTCTGCTTGTGTGGCAGAGTGGCCCCTGAATGACTACTATCTCTGCACTATCTCTGCACTCCCTGAAGCTACGGCGCTCTGCACATCAGCCTTGGAAATGTTCACTGTGCAGAGATAGTTATATAGTTTGCAAGGCCGAAAAAAGACAAGACCTCCATCCAGTTCAGTTCATCAAAAATTTGTTCAAAATATTTTTTTGGTCTAAAGTCCACAGGCAGGATACGTTTGTGAGTATTAATCACTGGTATAGACTTGGGAACTGCAATAAGCCCAAGCGATAAACACTCTAATGTACCCCAACATATTGAGGCCCCAAATATCTAGCAGAAAACAAGCTCTTTTAGAGGCTGTGCCTACTGTGCAATGATTGATTTAAAGTGGACTAATAATTAGGACTTAAATGAGTATTCTCACTTCATTGATAGTTTAACATGCAGGCAAAAGCAAATACAGACTATTACCAAATACATTGCTGCTCTGATTTTACTTCCGTTTAGAGTTAGGAGCAGATCTTATCTCCTTCTTTTGCACACAAACTTCCCTAGTTACCGGCTATCTCTCTCCCTACTTTGTTCCTTATCTTGAATAAAGAGCTAGTTTACATTACTTACTGACGAGCTTTAACCCTTTAAGGCTCTGTAGCCTCATACACTGCTATTAACAAACCTCCAGCACGCATGTCACTGTAATCGGATCTGATAGGAATGGCAGAGTTGATATGTCAATCACTGCTATAGAACCCCCCACAGCCTGACCAGGAAGTCTGAAGTTGGCTGTGGGTCTGTAAAACAGCATGGCGAGACAACTCCTTTAAAATATAGATGGAGGGTGGACTCCAAATACCTTCAGTCTGATACTGTATATCTTTCTCTGGAGTAGTGGGATAATTGTTTAGTATTGTTATTGGTATTTCTGGTAGAAAACTAAGATTTTCTTATAGTATTCATAATTTAAGGTCCATGGATCTGTCAGAATTTGGGGGTTATCTTCTTGTCAGCAATAATCTTGTTGTATGTGTTCTAGAAGCTCCTAATGATACAGAATGAATGTATACAGTGATATAGTCTTTAGTGTTCATGGTTATTTACTGGGGCCTAGTTACCATTGCAATCTCTACACCAGATGTGGTTCATGCCAGTACACCCGAACCAAAGTCACAACAGAATGATTATAAAAAAAATATTTGTATACTTATCTGTGTGTGCCTTCATGAGGATATGGGTAGCACAGGTAGACGGTGAAGCACTTGGGAAAAATTGTTACCATGCGCCACCTAGTGGCTGGATATGCTGTCAGCAGGATCTGTCTTCACCGTACAATCTGAATTTCACCTTTTTTGTATGTTTAGCAATTTATTTTTAATGTACACAATGTATGTCTAACAATTTATATAATTTACAATTTATATACCATCTGGTTTTTATGATTTTTAAACAGGTGTTCTGATTGTCTGTAAAAAAATTTTTTGTTAGAGTAAGTTCAAACGGCGTATTTTGACAATGTTTTTGGAGCATTTCCGCTCCCAAAACAGCGTCAATAAAGCCTCCAAAACGCACCCACTTCATTTTCATTGATTCCTATGTAAAACAGTGATTTAGTTCACACATAACAAGGCTTTCCTTGCTTCTTTGGAAGCTGTTTTGGACACTGAAAAAGAAGCGTCATGTCAATTCTTGAATTCAGTGTTGAAAATCCCCATAGGAATCAATGGAGAGCTTCAAAACCTCATCCAAAACCTCGGCGCGTTTTTAGACGCGTTTCTCTCTGCGCTTTTGACACATCTTGGAAGCGTTTTTCGGTGCATTATTGACCTGGCTATTAATTTGTATTGGTGAAAACAGTGTTGAAAACCTCGTCTAAAACCTCTTCTGAAGGAGCGTGTTTCAGGCAAGGTTTTGATGCTGTTTTGGGCACTGACAAATCAGCGTCCAAATAAGCCGTGTGAACATACCTTAGTATTTGGCTGCTGACCTATACTCCAGTTTTCATGAATGGCACAGTTATGAGGTTCTGATGCTTTGTTGTTTTACCTTTGAAGTTTTTAGGGTCTTCTACCTAAATAAAAAAAGAAAACAATATTGTTGCTGTAAGAAGTGATATCTGTCTGGTTAGGAACCCATAAGAAGGTCAGTTTTACCCAGCTGTAGTATGGCCAGATTGTAAAACTTTTTTTAACATCTCGTTATTAATCCTAATGTACAGAAATAAGGTTTCATGGGATCTTAGGCTGCGTCCACACGGAAGTATGCGAATACTGGCCTTATTCTGATTAAAGAATCCGGATGGTATTTTGACATTGTTTCTGTGGTTTTGGGAGATGATTCTGTCCGCGGGTTGCGGATTCCCCGTCCTCTTCCACCATTGAAATGCACATCTTCTGCCCGAAAACCGGGCATGTTGTAACATCTTATAAGTTTTTCGGAACGCCGGCGGTGTAAAAAACTGTCCAGCGGAAAATCCGTTCAGTGTGGACTGCTGAACAAATGTTCTATTAAAGTCTATCAGGATGGTTGACAGTCGGTTTACAGTCGGTTTTTAAATCCCAAATTCTGTAAATCTGACCAAAAATCCTGCCGTGGGGACAAGCCATTATAGTTACCAAAGCTTTTTTCAGAGTCTGTGTTTTAGCCACAACAAATGTGACAGTGGCCTTACATTGCTATGCCTTACATTTATGTACACCCTCTTAATTCTGTAGTTTTACGTATCAGGACAAAATTAACAAAAATATATTATCATTAGGGTATGGTCACACGGCGTCTTGTGTCCGTGTGAACATCCGCTTTTCTGGTGCATCTCTGGGTCCATCAGAACGGACCCAGACACGCATTGAACAATTAGCAGTGATTTTATCACTGCCGGCAATGACAGATACGCAGCGGCGTTCACACGAGAGATCGCTGCTGCGTGTTTGCATCGCGCCTGTCGGGTCCGTCTTGTGGATGTGATCTAAGAATTGCATGTCATTTCTTGGATCGCATCTGAAAGATGCATCGGACAGGCGCGATGCAGACACACAGCGGAGATCTCTCATGTGAACGCCGCTGCGTGTCTGTCATTGCCGGCAGTGATAAAATCACTGCTAATTGTTAGATGCGTCTCTAGGTCCGTTCTGATGGACCCAGAGATGCATCAGAAAAGCGGATGTTCACACGGACAAGACGCCGTGTGACCATACCATTAGAAGGACTTAAAATGACATAGATGTAATCTCCCATCAACAACAACAACATATGATGTTGACTCAATAGTTAACAGAAATGAAGCCAACATAGGAGAAAGCCATGTGTGAAAACCTCCCATGAATCAATAACTTGTAGAACCAGCATTAGCAGCATTAACAAAGTCGCGCAATCATGTTCTGTGTGACTTCATCAGTCACTTTATTCCAGAAGAATTTTCGCCTGCTCTTCTTCACAGTGTTACGTCAACTCATTGGGGTTTGTAGGCATCTATTTATGCACAGCTCTCTTAAAGGGAATCTACTGCCATTTTTAGCAATAAAAACCAGATCCTGATCCATATTCTTTCCTTCTTAGAAGTTTTTATTTTCTGATTGTAGATTTTTTTTATTTCTTTTGTCTGTATATGATTATGGGGGTGGCCATCTTGCCTGCACTTCTTTAACAGCATTTAGAGATGCTTTATAGAAGCTTTATACACAATTAATACTGTAAACAGGAGCAGACCTATTGATTGCTATAGAAGAGTTTTGTAGAAATGATCTGTGACCTGGGAATAAGTCAGTGTGCAGGGAGGAGGAGGGCGAACTGTGACTATCTCTTATTGTGACTGGTGGATCCTGTGTTATGTACACATTGGTGTCACCTTTCAGTGTAATCCTGCCTGTGCTGATAATGAGGAGACTGCTGAAAACATTTCTCTACAAAACAGAAAGTGCCAGACTAGTATTAGGCTGAGTGGCCAAATTACATGATTACAGGATTTAAAAAAAATATTGATAAGGATATGAAAAATTAAAACAAAATACAACCAAAAATGTTCCCTTTAAGTTCCTGTCACAGCAATTCAATTGGGTTTAGGTCTGTTACTTTACCTGGGGAATAGCAAAACCTTGATTCTTTTCTTTTTCAGCCATTCTGCTGTAAATTTGGTGGTGTACTTGCAATCATTAAGTTGAAACCATAAAACAAAAAAATAAAATTTATTGTTGTATGTCTGCTCTGGATTTTAATGCATTTAATAAAGAAGTTCCTTTCATTGGTTGGTGAGCTGGATATACTTTTTGCCATTGCTTAGGATCATTGTCCTGTTGTATGACCCAGTTTCAGTCAAGCTTTTACCATGGATAGCCTCATATTTAGAAAAAAACAATATTCCCGTTCCTCTGCACAGCGCTCTCCCTGGTTTTCTGTGGATATTCTTTCTTTCTTTGAGCGGAACATCAATGCTGCAGTCACTGATTGGCCTCAGTGGACATGTACCACTCCCTGACATCAATGTTCACAGGTGCGCTTCTGAATGGTGATGTAAGGGAGTGACGCATGACTGCTACAGCCTATGGGGACTGCTGTGGTGACTTACCATGCAGAAGAAGGTAAAGAAGTTTGGTAAATGGAAGAGTTGCCGCTGAAATGGAGGAGCGGAGGAAGGGGAATATAGTGGGGGTTTTGTATTGGGCAGCACTAGCATTTTTTTTTTTTTTGCAAGAACTGGACAACCCCTTAAAGCTCTGCAGCCATATTTGCCATAAAGAGGCTTTGTGCTGGCTACCCTTTCTGTCAAGTCTTTTTCTAACTGTAATATCATGAACTTAAACATTTAACATGATAATTTAGGCCTGTAGAGTCTGAGATAGAGCTCTTGGGTTTTTTTGCAATTTCTCTAAACACTGCATGTTCTGACCTTGGGGTGAATTTGCTGGGTTGTCCACTCCTGGGTAAATGGTCAACTGTCATGAATGTTGGGTTTAATGTTTGTGAATAATCTTTCTCTCTTTAGAATTATTGACTTAAATTGTTTGAAAATTGCTTTATACCCCTCTCCAGATTAATAGGCAGTAACAATCGCTTCTTTAAGATCAATGCTGATGTATTTTCTCTTTGGCATTGTGTTAACACGTGCCTAAATTGCTCCAGACTAACAAATTGACAAAACTTTTATACTTCTGTAGAGGTAGTCTCACTTGTTGATGATCAATTAGTCATGCGCATCTGATTGGTAGCACCTGGCTGCAACTTAACTTAATAGCATAAAATGTTCAATGGTCTTTCTTTTTCAAGTAAAGCTGAGTAAAGCTAAACACGGTTCAAATTAAAGGGATCTCCACTCCCACACTCACTTCAGCAATATATATATGTAGAACCGATGTAATAAAAGCATAGAACCTTTAATAACTTCTCCATAAAAACAGACATTAACCTGTCATTCACAGTATGTCCTTAATGTAAACATATGAAAGGCAAATACTCAGCATTTTAGTTGCGGCATGTAGCGCCGTTCACTGTCCATTCATGGCGCCGCTCCCAAGGCAGGTGAGCGAGGAGACGCCGACAATCGAGCTAGACTGAGCAACTTGTGGACGTTTCGGGGATAGCTCCTCCCCTTCCTCAAGCACGTCGATTGCAGGTATTGGCCTCTCTTAAATACAATTTAAAAACCAAGCAACATAACTCACAGAGCATAGGGATTTAGCAAAATTTAAAGAGTATAGAGATTTAGCAAAATTTAAAGGAACTCCCTTAGATTTAAATTTTTGTTTAAGCCTTTTGGAGTAAGTGACTCCAGGGACGCGATCCAGTACGCTTCTCGTTTTAACAGCTTTACAGACATTTGTGTTTCATCCTCACATACGACTTTTTCTAACACACACCATCGTAATTCCAATAGTCCATGTTTAGCAGTGGCGAAATGTCGTGCCACTGATGTCTCGGCAAATGATTTCTTACCCTCATCTCTAGTTGATATATTTTCACTGCTTTGCACAAGCTTGTACACAGGTAAATTGGATTTGACTCTTGATATTAAGTCATTGTTTACGACTATCCCATGGACGATGGAGTCGCCGCTGTCAGAGAAGTTCTATGTTAGGATCCAGATTTAACCAATTCACAGATAGCAGTTTTGATGCAATTGATGGATATTGTACTTACTAAAAATTTTCGATTTGGGGACAAGACGTACATACAGCTACAGGGGACCTCGATGGGGTCTCCTGTAGCTCCGAGCTACGCAAACCTCTATATGAGGTATTTTGAGACAAACTATGTATTTCCATCAGAATTTAGAGAATACATCATGTGCTGGTTCAGATACGTGGACGATGTCTTCATGCTGTGGTCGGGGTCCGAGCCGCGGCTGGAGGATTTAGTCGCATATCTGAACAGCATTCAACCTCTCATTCAATTCATACTTATTTAAAATCAAACAGCGGTCCCACCCATACTTGGATGTGTGGGTTGAAAAAAATGGGAAAATGTTGCATACGTCTTTATATTCTAAGGCTTCTGATCACAATAACATGCTTATGCCTACTAGTCAGCATTCCCCTCAGACTTTCAAGGGGATAGTGAAAGCTCATTTAATCAGGGCACGTCGTATATGCTCGGATGAGGCAAGCTACCAGACCTGCATGAAAAATATTATTGCCAAGTTCATTGATTGTGGCTATGATCAAGGTGAATTAAGACAGATTGCATTAGAAATTTCTGCTTTATCGAGGGAGAGTCTGTTAGTAAGCAGAGATAGAAAGAAAAACAACACCAGTTTACATACACATCTGTGTAAGATAATCATGCTGGGATGATTAGACAAATAATTTTGGAACATTGGAAGGTCTTACGCTCAGATGAGAAATATGGTTATCGATTTAGGGACCCTCCTCGATGGGTCTATCAAAAAGGTAGGACTATAGGACAGCAGTTGGTGTCCTCAAATCTTAAAGGATATAATAGGAAAGAAAAAACTCAGACGGTTTTTAGAAGCATGAGGTCTGGCACTTTTGCATGCCTCAAATGTCAAAATTGTTCCTCGATCATTAAAGGAGAATCGATCTTCCACCCAACTAGGGGACATGCTGTAAAAATTAAAGGGTTCCACACATGTGAGAGTAGTGGGGTCGTTTATATGTTCAAATGCCCATGTGGGCAGGTATATGTTGGCCAGACAACTAGGCAGGTTAAGGTGAGGCTGACCGAGCACCGCTCTGCCATTCGTACATTTAAGAAACAGCTTGTGCAAAGCAGTGAAAATATATCAACTAGAGATGAGGGTAAGAAATCGTTTGGCGAGACATCAGTGGCACGACATTTCGCCACTGCTAAACATGGACTATCGGAATTACGATGGTGTGTGTTAGAAAAAGTCGTATGTGAGGATCAAACACAAATGTCCGTAAAGCTGTTAAATCGAGAAGCGTATTGGATCGCTTCCCTGGAGTCACTTACTCCAAAAGGGTTAAACGAAAATTTAAATCTAAGGGCGTTCCTTTAAATTTTGCTAAATCTCTATGATCTGTGAGTGATGTTGCTTGGTTTTTAAATTGTATTTAAGAGAGGCCAATACCTGCAATCAACGTGTTTGAGGAAGGGGAGGAGCTATCCCCGAAACGTCCACGAGTTGCTCTAGCTCGATTGTCGGCATCTCCTCACTCACCTGCCTTGGGAGCAGCGCCATGAATGGACAGTGTACGGCGCTACATGCCGCAACTAAAATGCTGAGTATCTGCTTTTCATATGTTTAAATTAAGGATATACTGTGAATGACAGGTTAATGTCTGATTTTATGGAGAAGTTATTAAAGGTTCTATGCTTTTATTACATCGGTTCTACATATATATATTACAACTTAACTTAATGCATTTTCTTGCAGAAATGAAAAGCATTTATTTGCTGTGCATTTCTGCAAAAAATAAAAACACCAAAAACGCATTATGTGAAAGCACCATAAGGATGTTCTTAGTTTTTCACTTAGGCTAAGTTCACACAGCATAATTGCAGGGCATAATTACACCCCGCAATCACGCCGTTTTCTCGGGAGTTCGCAGCCCGCCGGCCCCATAGACATGCATTACTCGCGGCACGTAAACGCCGTGAATATTTGACATGTCACTTATCTTCCCCCACGGCGTATTGTGTGAGCGGGGAGAGGAGGCGTAATTCATAGTTCTCTATGATAACTGTGGATTACCGTAATTATTGGGACGTATTTCGCCCCGTACTGAGCGCAGTACACCGTGAAATACAGGCCGAAATACATCCCAATTTAAGTCGTGTGAACATAGCCTTACTGCTTTTGCATTTTGGCTTAGTTTTTGTTAAGTGAATAATGACATGGTATAGGTTTAAGTTATATTTACCAAATGTTAATACCTTCTAAGGATCAAATGGTTTTTTTTTACTACATCTTGATATGGAAAACCATAGATTTCAAAGAGGGTAAGCTTTATTTTTTTAATAAGAGTACATAGAAAATCATTTATCTCTGTGGTTTTCAATATACCTTTGGTTCAAAATGTGAAAGCCTAGCTACCTGACAGGGCGACCCCATCAGATGGAACCATACAATAAGTAGAGTCACCTCTCTTGGGCTTATGCCTTCACAAGGAACACAGGGCAGGTAGTATAGGAGTTCACCTTGTCGCTAGGGTATAATCTCGCAAAATTTGATTACAATATGCATTAAGGTCCTCAGATTTATATGTATAGCAGATAGAACAGTAATGCAATTTTAATACTTTATATACTTACTGTTCGCGTATGTCTTTTTGGTCGTAGAGTTTTTCCATACTCTATTATTGTGCATGTTTGTTTTTAGCATTTTGGCGATAACACTGTGCACCTGCACATTTACTTCATTGTTGTTTGGATGTGCTGACTAACTTTGTTTTTTGCAATTTTCTTCAGTGGGGCACGACCTTCCATTAAACAGAGTAATACGTGTATTTATAGAAACCTAACAAACAGTGTGGATAAAATAACACGATACCTACCACCATTTCCTATTGGACACATCTGAAGGGAAATGAATAATGGACACTCTGGTCACATCAGCACATTTTTATGGAGTGGAAACTCTATGCATTCAAACACCATGCCAAAAACATGAGCATATTCAGAACTAACGAGGGAAGATTTACAAACAGAATTGCATTAAAAGAACATTCTGGAAGAAGCAAATTAAAAAGGTTATGCCTAGTACTGGGCCTAATGGGACAGGGGATGACAAGGATTCTCCATGGTGTTCAGAGTCCCTGTATGCACATGAGAAAAGAGTGTTCTTTAAGTCACATCCAATTCACTGAACCTTGCTATGTGAAAAGTATTATCACCATGCCAGTTAATTCATCTGCAGAAAGCTGATTTAGCGTGTTTGCCTCTCATCAGTGCAAAGTAGAATACTAGCTGCTAAGGTGAGGGGCACTAGACGTAGCTCAAAAGGGGTCTCTGTAAAGTGCCTCACCTTATACCCTGAGCTAGAAAAATAACACAAGGAACTATATAACTACATGACAGAGATATGTCTAATAATCACAGGTGACATCTGAATTTCTGCTATGCAGTAAGGACGTGATGGGATTGTATTACATATATTATTCCTCTTCTCTCTGTTTTGTTGCCTCTTCTTTTTCTCTATCTATGTTTGTAGGGACCTTACTTTACAGGAATTTGGATCTTCCCCACTACGTTATAGCTCAGGAAGGGAAGATCTCTCCTTAAGGAGAGCACCGAACGAATGGCTTGTAGAGTTTGTTTTGCCTTTTCGCCCTCTACTGAGCATCTGAATATCACAAGGCATTATGGGAAAGGGGCTGAGAAGCCCACAGCGCCCTCTGTTGGATGTAACAAATCCTCAATTTGCTTTTGACCCACCGAGTCTTGACAAAGCAAATAGGATTTTAACCAAGCCAGTATCTCTCATCTACAGACAACGCTGTTTCGGGATTTTTGTCTCTCTTCAGTGCAGAGCAGAGCGATACTAGCTTGGCTGTGTGGGAGGAATCGAGTAGCTCAGGAAGGGAAGATCTCTCCTTAAGGAGAGCACCGAACGAACGGTTTGTAGAGTTTGTTTTGCCTTTTCACCCTCTACTTAGCATCTGCATATCACAAGGCATTATGGGAAAGGGGCTGAGACACCCACAGTGCCCTCTGTGGGATGTAGCAAATCCTCAACCACTATGTTATAGTGAGACTGGCTGGACCAGTGGTAAGTATTGATTTTTTAGGAATGCTACTAAACACCAAAATTTTAGAAATATATTTAAAGTTACATTTTAGAGGGTTCGGTGTCTTTGTTTGCTTTATTTTTTCTTCCCCCGTTGCGTTTAGACGTTTGTGTATAGAGTGAGGGTAGCTTAACATTCAGGTCTGTATGGGCACCTCTGAACATCAACAGCTCCCCTTCTGTACGGAATCCCATTTTTCCCTTTCGCATTCACCTTGAAATATAAGGGCAGAAACAAATGGTTTCTTAGGCTTTAGACTAGGGCCACACAGCATAGGACAAAAAACTAAAATCTAAAAACCACATTGAACCTGAGTATTTTGTCAGTTTTTTGCCCAAAGCAGCTGGGTTTTCCGACCAGTTTTTTGTTGAGGTTTTTGGTGCAGTCTTTGTGAAAAGTTCTCCATCGGATTTTTAGGTTTCTAAATACTAAAAAAACACAGAAAATCTGACAAAAAACCTGTGCTGTGTAGACATAGCTATAGACTTCAACAGTAAATTTTCTGCTGGACCCTGGCAGATTTTGCAACATGTTCCTAAAACTGCTCGCTTTGGAAACTGACCAGAATAAAAAAGACCCGTATAGACTACAGGTTGTTTTTTGTATTGAAGTCTATATGAAGAGTTGTGCAGCAGATTTTCAGTGGTTTCTAAAAACTAAAAGTCACAGAACATCTGACGGAAAACCTGTGCTGTGCAGACATAGCCTTACTATTTTACCAAACAGCTGGATGCAGATGACACTGGTGACGAGTGATCAAAGCTTTCCTGTTTTCACTTGTTATTGAACATATTATTTCTATGTGATGAATAAGCAACGGTAAGCCATCTCAAGCAAACACTGTGACCGCACAGATATGCTGAAAAAAATTACATGTCAGTTTATATATCCCTATGTCAAAACCAGCTCACGTTTTACATGTCTCTGTGTCTGTCTGTTCTTAAAGGTATTTTCTAACCATGCAGCTTCACAACCAGCTTTAGAACCACACATGCTGTTCAAGTTGTGGACAGCTCTATGGCAGTGATTGACACATCAGCTCTACTGTTCCTAGCTATTCCTGTTATACATTATAAATCTCTTGCACTCCGTCAGTGTATTACATAGGTTGCAAAGCTCTAAAGAGTGTTTACTTAGCGAAACAAGAAGTTTTCAAAGTCCATAGCTAGCGATGAGACTCTGCAGGAGGTGACTCACCATGGATGCACTGAGTGACTGATGGCAGCTTAGAGCAATGAGAGATAAGTGACAGAAGAGAGAGAGGTGGGGGAGATGGTTGTAACCAGATAAACTTGTGTGTTCTAAGAGGAGATAAAATCTTTATCTCCTGACCAAAGAAAAATCAGTTAAGCAATGTATATGGAAAAAGTCTTCCATTACCTTTCCCTACATATTAAAAGCTAGTCATATTTGTGAGAAAGCTTCTTTAAGAATACTCTGCTATTTAGACAATCCCAGTAATGCTATCTGAGTAAAAGGATTCCTCAGCTTTCTGCTACAAGAACATGCTCTTCTCTCACTCTTGTAGGAATTTTAAGCACAGCAAAGCACAGTTTGCATCCCCCACTACCTCACCGCTATCTGCATCAGACAGCTAATGGACACCATTTCCCCATATGAGAATGTGCATTTAATGACGGTTACACAAGCCGTACTTAGCTACTTGCATCTAAAGAAAAAGAGAGCCCGTCACATTAAACAGGTTATTGGACATGCGGGCATCATTTTATAGAGGAGGAAGAGCTGAAAACATTAAAATACAGTAGTTTGGGAGGGAAGGATTTAGTAGAACTCTTACTTTATTCATTTAAATCCCTGCTTATTCTGGGTTAAGGAGTCCAGTAGGCGGGGTTATCAGTGAAGCCTTCCTTGTATTAGTGTGCATAAAGAGGAAGCTGTTAGTCACTGATAATAATGCCCACTGGGCTCCTTTACCCAGAATAAGCAGGGATTTAATTGAATAAAATACAAACTCTAATGAATCTTTTTCCACAAAACTTAGGACTATCTGCTCGAGCTCCTCCTATCATGTAACATGCTTCTAGCTGGTGAGATAGCTAGTTCCATGTGACAGGCGCCCTTCCAAATACTAAGGTTCCTTTTTATATGTGGAGATAAAGTGGCGAACAACAAAATAACATGTACACCTGCCCTCCATATACAAGCCTTAACCTGGGTCAAATTTTACACAGGATAAAAAAAAAAACAATAAATTCACTAAAAAGCGACTGAAGGAATAAAAAAAAAAAATACAAAAATGTTGGGAAACAAACAGACAAAAAAAATTTAGTGAACACATCCCCTGCAAGATATAGCATAAAAAACTTCAGCAATTAAAACAAGCCCTTGCTCAGTAAGTGCATAAAGACCCAAATAAAGGAGTACAATAGTTTAGTTATATCCAGATAGAGACACCGAGAAGACAAGAAATGAATAGACTAGTTAAAATAAAATTAAAGTAGACCAGGAAAATGGCCACAAAACCAACATCCAACCCATGTTTCACCACAGCTTTATTAGGGGTGATATGGAGTTTAGTATAAATAGGCCAAATATTGGGAAGGGATGGCAATTAAAAGGAGGGGAGGCATGCCCGATAATCATAACATACAAAAGGCCTTTGACAATTTGTCTATAGGAAATCAAGGAGCTTTTGTGATGCGGTGGATTTTGTGTTTTGCATGCAGCTCTGTCACTGTGTAACTTACAGCTGAACAGTTTATACATTGCTCAAAAAAATAAAGGGAACACTTAAACACAATGTAATTCCAAGTCAACTACACTTCTTATTCACTTGTGAATTAATTTCTCCTGCTGTTGTGCAAATGGAACAGACAACAGGTAGAAGTGATAGGCAATTAGCAAGACAGCCCCTATAAAGGAGTCGTTCTACAGGTGGTGACCAGGGACCATTTCTCTGTTCCCATCCTTTTTGGCTGTTTTGGTCACGTTTCCCTTTTTTAATTGCTCTCACCCCTAGAGGTAGCATGAGGCGGTGTCTACAACCCTTGCTTGAAACGAAGTGATGAATACAGCACCAAAGGACAAGTAGCCCGGCTAAAATCTTGAAGGCTTTATTATGGTGCAAAATTAAAACGTACACGTAGCATCCCCCCGGAAAAGTATCCGGATGCGGTTAACGCGTTTCGGGTGTGTGACCACCCTTACTCCTAACAAGAACACACAAATAAAAACATCATTTATATAGAGATAGTAATAAAAGGTCTAACTAACTCACATGTGTAAAGGTCCGGTTGCCGGAGACGCCAAAACCATGCTGACAGAACTTCCGGTGACAAGAGACAACAACGGAAGTACGTCACAGACATGCGCACAGAGAATTATGTGCGCAATGTGGGCACTGGAAGTGTTGACGTCCCATTGAGAAGAGGCAAGACCGGGGTGACATTGTTCTAAAGCACCGGAAAAGGAAAACAGCAGCCCCATTAAAAACCAAAAATTTGAGATAGTAAAAAATAATAAATAATAAAAAACCATGATTTTCTTTTTGCTATTCAGACCAAGGGGAAATTGTTGTATTCCAAGGTGCGGTCAAAAAGCCTCACATTTTTAAAGGTTTTAAACCATATTACCCCCCGCGGATGGTTATAAAAATTTTTCTATCCCTATGATTTTAAGACCCAGAATTTATTATTATGGACGTCCCTAAAATGTGAGATAGACTAGAACGTTTTGCGTATGGTGCACTAGTGATTTTCATTTAGATGTTAAGGGGAATCAAATTTTCGTTTGCGGAAGGTGCCTAAAAAATGAAGGGGAAGGGTACATGTAGCCTATAAATTTAAAAATTGCGGAATTTTACAATTAAAATTATAATGTTTTTATGCGGAATTTTTTTAGCTCGCTGCCGTTTTTAAAATTTTTTAGTGACTGAAAAAAAACTGACAGGTACTGCACGGGAGAGGGCCACATCTGAAAAAAAACCTTGGGCATTAAGGCCATGTAAAAAATTTTGATATTTGTAGATATATAGTTAGGAGATAAAAGAACCTAATGTTTTTTGGTTTTTGTTGACAACTCTAAAACCCTCCCCCCGGGACCAATTAAAAGTTGGATCCTGGTTAAGGATAGGAGATTTTCCAAAAAAGATTTTTTTTGATATTTTAAAAATTAAAAGGGTCGAGTCTAATCTAAAAGATTTTTAGTTGTTTTTGTATTTTTAATCAGTTGCCTTATAAAAAGGTTACTTTTTTTCTTACCAAAATTTCTTTAGCTCTATCTAGGGCCCATTGGGGGAAACCTCTGTTTTTTAATCCCTACAAAATTCTGTTGTTCACAAGAAAGTCCATATCTTAGACTAAAATTTGCGTCTTGCCCTGTGCATTTCCCCTACTGGGATGGACACCCGGGTTTTAATTTTGGGGTGAAAAACTCAAGTGCAGGATTGGTTTCCTGCTGTGGGTTGCGAAACTTTTAGTTTTAATTATTGGCCTTTAAAATTTCCCTTTTAGAGTGAGATCCAAAAAATTGATTTCCTTTTTTCAGCTTTTCCCTTTTAAATTTCGGCCCAAAGGGGAAATTATTATTAAGATAGTCCAAAAAATGGGGTAAGGCAGTACATCTCCCCCCCAGATAAAAGGAGGTGTCGTTGTTTTTTCTGCCGTAAAGAAAAAAATATATGGAAAATGGATTTTATCTGAATAAATGTAATGTGCCCCCCACCCGCAACGGATAGATTTGCATGAAGGGAAAATTTGGCCCCCATTGAGACTCCCTTAATTGGGGGTTTTAAAAGGACCCATAAGCAGAAAAGTAGTGTGTTGGAAATTAAACCCACTAAATAATAAAATTTGAAGGATTTCTGAATAGCTATGTTTTTTGAAAAATGAAAATGTAGGCTGAGATAGCTCCGGATGTGGGGAAATGGGTTTTAATGATTCGGGCTCACTGCCAAACCCAATACATACCCTCCTCCCCTATGATGTTGTTCATATTTTAATAATCCTAGTATCTTTTAGGTATCCTGGATGATACAAACCAGGGGCTGAAGCAAAGAGTCAACCCACTGCACAATTCTACAGTAGTGATCCATTTTCCGGGGAAATATGGGGCGAAGGTGGGAGGGTTTTTTTTTTAAAATTTTGGGGAAAGGCCCCGTATAGGTGGGCATAATGGGGGGTTTTTTTTTCCTTTTTTTACTGAATGTAACAATTTTTTTTGGGGGGAAATTTTCCCCATAGTTAAACCTTCCTGCAAGATGTTTTTTAATTCCCTCGGAATTGCAACGTCGGATATTAGGTAATTTCAGATATGTTGAACAATCGGACAAAATTTGGCCATTGAGTTGACTAGTCCCCCCCTTTTCCATAACAACAAAAGTGCCGCCTTTTCAGCCATTTTAAAAGACCAGATTATTGTTATTAAGAAAAGTTCTAGGGTGGCACGTTGTTTGGCCCGATAAATTCAAGAATTTATGTCCCAAGGGGGGGCTGTCTCCGATAATTGCGGGGCTTCTCCCCAACAAATTGAAAATTTATCCAAAAAACGAAACTCTGGCATGTACTGGGAAAAATTTTATTGGGTGCATGAAAGACGAGTCTGCAGACAATACAGTAGAATTTGTGAGACTTTTGATGTGTTCGTAGTGATAACGCCATCTGTTCTTTAAAAGTAATTCGTTTAATTTATTAAGGATACCCGATCGTTCACTGATGGTGTCCCGGGTATCCCCATTCTCTGCATGTTTCCCGAAATGACGCTTCAGGGTGAGATTTTTTATGAACTTTTGATATCTTTTAAGGTTTAAAGAGGGAAAAATTCTGTTCGATGCCATAACGGAGTCCTAAGTTCAATAATTTTTCTTGATTAGGATCTAAGCTTGTTGTGGATAGATTTAAAACATCTAGGTCTTCCGATTGATTTGGTCCATAAATAATTGACGAGTTTTCATTCTTGCGTTTGTTCTTATGTTTTCGCCCTCCTCTTCTTTGTCGGTTTTTGAACGTTTGCCCTTTTTTGCTTTTTTGGGATGTCGATAGTAAGATGTATTGGGGTCTGGCTCGGTTAGATCTGAAGCATCCTCAGAAGATTCCACATTGCTGTCTGCGGAACTGGATTCAACGGATCCAAAGCTTACTCTTCTTTTGTCTCTGTGTCCACTCCACTTATTCGTTCTTTTCTTTAGAATTGATCTAGGTGTACTAAAATCAGATTTACGCCGGCCCCATTCGTAAACTTGATTATTTTCATAATCGAAAGAGTCTCTCTGGTATTTGAATTTTTTGACATCCATAATGGACTGCTTAGTTTCTGCTGTACTTCTTGCATGAAACATTGATAATCTTCTAATTCATTGAAGGGCTGTAAATCGGGTTCTAACTTTTTCATCTCTTAAGAAAGTTGTTCTAATTTCAGATTTTCATATTTTACAATTAATTGCATCAAATTATGGGAGCATGAGTTGAGAATGGCATTCCACTCTTCCGCAAAGACAACGGAAAAGATCGTGGTTGGAATCTTTTTGATCCGTAAGCCGCGTGGGATCATGTTCTGATCGATGTAGTTTTGTAAGCTGGTAGAGTCCCACCAGACTCGCAGTTCCTGAATCATGCATTTTTCCAAATCATTTAATTTAGTAATTATCTCAGGTGTCTACAACCCACAGAAGTTGCTGAGATAGTGCAGCTCATCCAGGATGGCACATCAAGGCGAGCTGTGGCAAGGAGGTTAGCTAGTTGTCAGCACAGTGTCCAGAGCATGGAGCAGGTACCAGAAGACAGGCCAGTACACCAGGAGACGTGGAGACGTAGGAGGACAAGCCAGGAGCAGGACCGCTAGCTCCTCCTTTGTGCAAGGAGGAACAGAAGGAGCGGTGAGAGAGCCCTGCAAAATGACCTCCTGCGGCCGCTCATATTCATGTGTCTGCTCAAACTGTCAGAAACAGACTTCTTGAGGATGGTATGAGTGCCCGACCTTCACAAGTTGGTGTTAGGCTGTTAGCACAATAATGTGCGGGGAGATCGGGCTTTTCCAGAGAACACTAAGATTGGCAGATTCAACATTGGCGCCCTGTGCGCTTCATGGATGAAAGCAGGTTCACACTGGAGAAGGTTCTGCTGCCTGCAACATCCTCCAGCATGACCGGTTTCATAGTGGGTCAGTAATGGTGGAGGGAAGCTTTTCTTTGGAGGGCCACACAGCTCTCCATGAGCTAGCCAGAGGTACCCTGACAGCCATTAGGTACTGGGATGAGATCCTCAGACCCATTGTGAGACCATATGGAGGTACAGTGGGCCCTGGATTCCTTCTGAAGCATGACGTTAGGCCTCATGTGGCTGAAGTGTGTTAGCAGTTGATGTCAAAATCCAACTGAAAACCCATGTTGTGCAAACATACCCTTAAAGGGAAGGAATTAGTAATAGAAACTCAATATTTTATGGTGGCAGTAAGACAACTATGACAATTAGGTTTGCACCTATTACAGACTGTGTACTTCTCTAGATGAAGATCAGTTAGGAATCTGATTATCAACAGTCACTCAATACTGTATCTAATCCTGGACTCCAGCTGGAATGACCACTGATGGTTCCCAGAGAAAGGTCTTCAAGGTCATGTCATCCATCATCTAAAGCTGGGGTGAAGGTCATCACTGTTCCTTATCAGCAATTTTCATGAAACCTCTAAGCCCCAGTGTTATAGAAAAACCATGACCTATCCTTAAATAGCTGAAGATAAGCTGTTAGCTGCAGAAAGAGAAATGAAACCTGATATCTACTGCTCAGTCACTTATATATTATCCAGGTGCCTTGTAGTCTGTGTCTCTTACCATGATTTTCATCAGACCCAGGAACCAAGTAAATACAATGCCTTGGTTTAGAGATATTAAACCATTCAAGAAGGTATTTTGTGTATATGTGTATATATTTGAATCCTGGTAAATTGTAAGGCCTCGTTCACACGGCTTATTTGGGCACAGATTGGCGCCGTACTCCGCGCCGGATTTGCGCTTCAGTACGGCGCAAATCCGTCCCTGTCATTACGGTAATCCACTGCTCTCATAGAGAACAGTGGACTCCGTCGCTCCTCCCCGCTCGGCGAATCCGCCGTGTGGGGAGAAAGTGACATGCACATTATTTACGGCGCGTACGCGCCGTAAACAATGCATTGTCTATGGGGCCGGGAGCGGCGCCCGCGCCGCGCTCCGGCCCCGTCCCACCCCTTATTCACGGCGGATTTGTGAGCTCAATACGGCTCACAAATCCGTCGGGAATAAGCCGTGTGAACACGGCCTAAGATCTACAGAGCCTGTTCTCACGGTAGATGGATGCTTTGCCTCATGTGGCACTCTTAATCGCACTACAATTTTGTAACAATAGTACTCATAAGAAAAGAGAAGAAAACAATGTGGTAATCACCAAGAAAAACCATACCAACTTTAAGATACCAGTTTGCCTTAAAAAGATTTTGCTATCACCAACATAATAGGATTTGCCATACACATCATAAACCTCAATTTAAGAATGCTACTTTCTGCTGATACATTCATTTTATTAGACTGGAAAGCTGGTTTCTTTCAATGCCTTTTAAAAGGGTTTTGCCACGATGCAATGTTGACGTGGGATTCTCCAAAATGGGTATTTAATCACTTTTCTAAATATATGTGATTACAAAAAATGAAGCCTGTGAGAGCTACAGCATTGCTCAGTCCCCCTTAGTTACCTGAAAGTTTACATTAGACACGACCAGTGGAGCTGATCTGGCCACACTTACGTGTTTGCACTTCTTATCTGATGACAGGGAACATGAATGAGCTTTCAAGGGGCTGGTAAGAAAGTGCAGTGTAGGAGTCTGTCTGCTGTATAGAGAATCCAGTGTTGTAATGTTATTATTTGAGTAAACTTTTGAGACGCTCCCTTCTTCGCTCACCCCCTCCCTCTCACCCCTGCAGCCATTCATGACTCAGCATGCTTTGTTTATATTCTCCCCTGAGCTGATGAGGTAAGGAACTCACTTCGTGGCAAAAACCCTTTAAGGTTCTCCAATGCATAGACTACTAATCCTACAAGCTACTACTTTACTAGACCTCTACTATCTAATAACATCACAGCCCAAAAAACAGCCACAAGTGGATCAGTGTCTCTAGCGAACATAACTGTATTTACGCACAAATCAGTGAGAAAGTTATCATCCGAACCAAAAACTCCCCAATGAAAATGCACCAAAGTCACCAACAATTTACTGAAACAGATACATAAAAATAAGATAAATTGAGTCAGATGCAATCATATTGCAGCTCAGACAATTCCCAAGGGTCTACAGTCATGGCCAAAAGTTTTGAGAATGATATAAATGTTAATTTTTACAAAGTCTGCTGCATCAGGTTTTATAATGGCAATTTCTATATACTCCAGAATGTTATAAAGAGTGATCAGCTTAACAGCAATTAATTGCAAAGTCAATAATTGCTTAGAAAATGAACTTTTTCCCCCAAAACACATTTCAATTTCCCATTGCAGGCCTGCCTTAAAAGGACAGCTAACATCGTTTCAGTGATTGCTCCATTAACACAGGTGTGGGTGTTGATGAGGACAGGGCTGGAGATCAATCTGTCATGATTAAGTAAGAATCACACCACTGGACACTTTAAAAGGAGGCTGGTGCTTGGCATCATTGTTTCTCTTCTGTTAACCATGGTTATCTCTAAAGAAACACGTGCAGTCATCATTACACTGCACAAAACTGGCCTAACAGGGAAGAGTATCGCAGCTAGAAAGATTGCACCTCAGTCAACAATCTATCGCATCATCAAGGAATTCAAGGAGAGAGGTTCCATTGTTGCCAAAAGGCTCCAGGGCCGCCAAGAAAGACAGCAAGCGCCAGGACCGTCTCTTAAAAGTGTTTTCAGCTTCGGAATCGGTGCTACCAGCAGTGCAGAGCTTGCTCAGGAATGGCAGCAGGCAGGTGTGAGTGCATCTGCACGCACTGTGAGGCGGAGACTCATGGAGCAAGGCCTTGGTGTCAAGGAGGGCAGCAAAGAAGCCACTTCTCTCCAGAAAAAACCTCAGGGACAGACTGATATTCTGCCAAAGGTACAGGAGTGGACTGCTGAGGACTGGGGTAAAGTCATTTTCTCTGATGAATCCCCTTTCCGAATGTTTGGAACATCTGGGAAAACAGCTTGTTCGGAGAAGACAAGGTAGCGATACCACCAGTCTTGTTCAGGGCCAACTGTAAAGCATCCAGAACCATTCATGTGTGGGGTTGCTTCTCAGCCAAGGGAATGGGCCCTCTCTAACAGTCTTGCCTAAAAATCCACACCATGAATAAAGAATGGTACCAGAATGTCCTTCCAAGAGCAAACTTCTCCCAACCGTCCAAGAGCAGTTTGGTGATCAACAATGCCTTTTCCAGCATGATGGAGCACCTTGCCATAAAGCAAAAGGTAATAAAATAAATGGCTCAGGGAAACAAAACATAGAGATTTTGGGTCCATGGCCTGGAAACTCCCCAGATCTTAATCCCATTGAGAACTTGTGGTCAATCATCAAGAGACGGGTGGACAAACAAAACCCAACAAATTGTGACAAAATGCAAGCATTGATTGTGCAAGAATGGACTGCTATCAGTCAGGATTTGGTCCAGAAGTTGATTGAGAGCATGCCAGGGAGAATTGCAGAGGTCTTGAAGAAGAAGGGTCAACACTGCAAATATTGACTTGCTGCATTAACTCATTCTAACTGTCAATAAAAGCTTTTGTTAATCATAATATGATTGCACTTGTATTTCTGTATGACATAAAAACCAGAGGGCAACAGATCATGTGAAAATATAATATTTGTGTCATTCTCAAAACTTTTGGCCATGACTGTATGCGAGAGAACTTGCTCAACACTTTAATGGTAAAAACAAACTAAGGGCCACATGTATGAAAACTGTCTAGGTCTAAAACTCGCTTTGTTGCCCATAGCAACCAATCAGAGCGCCCCTCTCATTTTTCCAGAGCACGATATGAAATGAAAGGGGCGCTCTGATTGGATGCTATGAGGAACAAAGTGAGTTTTAGACCTAGGCAGTTTTCATACATGTGGCTCTAAATGTAAGAAGTTTGGGATAAAACCGTAACAAAAGGAAAAAGGCAGTTCTGATATCTCCATGACGCCGACACGTCATCAGCTTCAGATGGAAGCTTCAAAATCATATATCTAGCAAGTCTCAGATCACAGTTTTTTTCAAATCATATTTGGCTGAATATCTGCATGACACATATGAAGAAAAAAAAATACACCTAGTTAGGCATGTTCACACGGCGTTTTTTAGATGTGTGCTTGGATCCGTGTTTCAGACCCAGAACGGACCCAATCACGCATCTAATAATGTGCAGTGTCATTTTACATTGCTTTCAATGTAAAACACGCATTGGCGTTCAGACGAGTTATTGCCGATGCGTGTTTTACATGTGTCTTTCTGATGCGTTTTTTGGATCTGTTCAAAGAATTGACATGTCAATTCTTGATCCATTTGACGCAGCAGAAGCCCAATTTAAAACGGCAAGGTGCATTTCTGCTGCAGCAAAAACATCCAAACGCAGCACACTTTGGGTGCACGTTGAATGCATTCTTTATGTAGCACTTTTGAATACATTTTTCAGATCCGAAAAACAGATTAAAACCGCCGTGTGAACAACCCTTACATATAACTTAGAGTATTTAGGGGTTGTGCAATTGATCCTAGACTGCATAAGCTATGATAAAATTCTCAAGAAATCAAGGCCTACTACCGTTGCTGTAGTTGCGCTCTACTCCTCTGTGGAGTTGCCACTGTAATGATAATACTGTATTTTGAACATCTTCTGCACCCCCAGCAGGCAGGTAATGTTGGCCCACAGCACATATGTCACGACAGAGGGATATGATTGGGGCCACGGAAATAAGACGTTTCATAGAATATCATGATGCAAGCTATGTCACAATTGCTTGTTACTACATTGGGGGTCTGATGCATCTGAAATACTGCTCTGGACTCTTCAGATTGCCAAATGCAGGTCAAACCCACATTTTCTGTATGTTTTAGCAGATCTGAATAAATTGCATCAAATCATCCTAATTTTTGGGACAGACTAAACATTTACCCTATGGCTACTGCAGGGACAAAGTAGTATTGCCAGCCAGCCACTCGAATGACCAACCCATTAATACATAGACAGACCAGGTTCTGCAAGAGCTAGGTGTTCTCTGATAACATCTGGTCACCTCAATTGGAAAAGCAGGTCAGCTTCTACACAGACAGGAACACCAGCACTATTGCCTGTGTGTTGTGTCTGCTAAATCTTATTACATTGAACTGCAATGAGTTGCAATACTAGAATATCCATAGATAAGAGTGGTCATTGCTTAAAGGGGTATTTTCTCAGTACAGGCTTTTGCAGACATGAGCGGTTTCTCTCTCTTACAGCTTCAAATCCAGGGCCGGGTCTCTCCTTTCAGTAGGCGGGTCTCTCCTCCGAGTGTGTCCTTCCTCACTGAAGACTGGTGAAATCATCACACCTCCCTGTCCCTGCTCAGTCCCCAGTCCTCATTCTGTGTGAGCAGAGGGAATGGAGAGGTAGTCACAGCTTTGCAGACCTCCTGCAATGGTTCTCATGTCTGCAGAGCTGTCACCTCCCTCCACAAGCTCCTTGACACCAGAGCACCTGTATTGGTGTAAGCAGCCCCCTAATATTACATAAAGTGACATCTTGTCATTATATGTGTGTTATATGGGTGGGGGGTGTGAATCTAGCATTGTCCAGATCCTTCACATCACACCTGACGGTGGGAGAGGAGCAAAGCAGCCTTCAGTTTCACTTTCAGCTCGACACAGCTCAGAAAGGAGTGAGCACAGAGAGTGCAGGCAGCCAATCACAGCAAAGGGGTCGTGGCCCTGGCTGCGGTTTTAGGTGAAGAACACAGATTAACTCATAGCTGCTATACTAAATGATTTAGGTAATGCAAACCAATTGCATAAGTGCTTATTTTTACTGTCCCCCATCATTACAGATACAGTATGATCTGTGTATCGAGAAAGCCCCTTTCAAAGTAGCCATGTTTTTCTAATCTAATGCAGCAGCAACTGAAACCACAGGAACCGCATTGTATTAAAGTGAATCTGTAATTTCCCATCCCTTCACGTAAACAAACATTAGCCACAGCCCAGTCTACACATGGCCTTAATAATCACATATAAAAACTATCAGTAGCAACAGATCAAGTGTTAGATGGACCAGACCTGTGCAAAATCCTCAAGGCGAACAGTGAAACTGAACAAAGAGAAATCAACATTTAAAAAATATATATATATATTTTATACAAGTTCAAAACACATGAAGTCTGTTATAAAAAAAAATAGGAACCTCCAACGTTTAACAGAGTCCAAGATTGTGTCCGTCACACGGTTGTGGCCTCCAAAGTCTTCATAAGGTCCCAGGAAAGATTTACCGTTTACAAGCAAATCATCGGCGCCTGAAAGCCCTGGAAATTCTCCAGGCATTGGGCTCCTCATAGCGGTTATAGAGGGGCTCCAGACGCTGCTGTTTCTTCTGCTTGCTTAGCTTAGTTGGATCAGAGACTTTGAAGAAGGCAGGGGCAAATTCTACAAGCCACCGGGGATCTATGGTAGTCACTTCTCGCATATACTCCTTGGTGGTTAAGACTAATTCATGATACACAACCCTGTGGAGAACAAAATAAAAACTTGTTAATAGTAGTTTTTAATTGCAAACAATTTTAAGAAATACAGATCTACGTATAGATAGGTTTTAAAATGAGTATTTAGGCACATCAGAAAAAGAGGGGCTTATTTTCCTATCCCTTCCTCCTGATGTTCATGAGTTCTACTTATTTAAACCCTTTACTGCTTTTGTTTTTTCTTCTTTTGTTTATACTGTGTCTGTTTTTTCCTTCCCACTGGCCAAGAGCCATAACTTTATTTTTCCATTTACCTAGCTGTTTGAGGGCTTGCTTGTTGCAGAAAAATATATATTTTTTTTAATGGTACCATTTACTGTATCATATAATGTTAAGGCCAATAAATTCTTTGTGGGGTGGGAGTGGAAAATACCACAGATGTGCCATGCTTTTTTTTGGCTTTTTTCTTTTGGAGGGAAGGTGGGGTTAGAGGGACGTTTACCAAGTTCACTGTAAAATATTATTATTTTGTGAGTCACTACAATTCCGGTGATAATTTTTAGAATTTGCTTTGCATATTCCTATTCCTAGACCATTAACTTTATTTTTCCAGCAACACATCTGTGTAAGAGCTCTTTTTTTGTGGACTGAAGTGCAGTTTTTGTGGGCAAAACAATTTTTTGGGGAGGTAAAGCAACACAACACAATTTTGATGCTGGGTATTTTTTTTTTTTTTTTTTTTTACAGCATTCACAAATGTTATCTTTAATTAGATCAGACATTTACCGACACAGTTATAGCACTTATACTTACCTTTTTATTGTTTGTTTTTTTTTATTTGTAAAATGGCAAAAGGAGGAGGTTCTGAACTTAAGTAGACTTTTTTTTTATATTTTTAAAACTTTTTTTTTTCAACTTGCATTTTAGTTCCCCTAGGATACTTTACCACTAGAGGGTACAATCTCTTGTATGCTTTTCTGCAATACCAATGTATTGCAGTTATCAGTCACCTTTTTCAGAGATTAGTTAGATATTGACACCTTCATGACAAGATGTAATGTTTTCCTTCATGTCACGAGAAGACTAGTGGATCCCCTGGGCTGTCACAAGAGATGACGCAGGACCACCCCTGGGAGCGGAGTTTAAGGAGACTCCCAGTTCTTCACCAGTGCCCGCTGCAAGGCAGGTTGGGCTTTGTTGTCGGAGACTCCTATGTCTCTAACTCTAGCGTGGACGGTTGTGGCGATAGCCGGAGTGCAGCGTGGTACCAAAGGAGTAGGCTGAGGCGTAGTCAGAGACCAGGCAATAAGGTCAGGGCACATGGCAGCAAACAGTCAAGGTCCAGACACAGGTCAATCACAAAAGTAATTAACAGGCACGCACAAACAACTATCAGGGAAGCACAATAACTGGCAAGCTTTGCTGGGGGAAGTGAGGTAATATAGGGCTCAGCTGCCGATGATACCGAATTAGTGGTGCGCTGGCCCTTTATAATTCTAAATAGCCGGTGTGCGCCCTATGAAATGGGCACATGCACGCCGCTCCGACATAGCAAGCAGGAGCAGAGCAGGAATGGGGAGAAGTGAGCGACAGCTGAGCTGGGAGACGCAGACACAAGTGCATCCGCGGTCCAGAGCAGGGACAATGGCTCGCATTGTGACATTTCATCTACAAATTCAGCAGAGAGAAAAGTGCCCACTTACCATTCAGGCTGTCTGTTAAACAGGGCACTAGATGGGTGAATATAGACCACTTGTTGGTCTATAAGGGTCCGATACCCTGCTTGGGGATCCTTTTTAGCAGCATTTCGGAAGAAGCCACTGCAGATAGCTTTCTGTACTCGCACTGTTGCTTTTCCACAGGACACCACATCCAGTTTATGTCTGTAAAAAGAGAATTTATGTTATAACACTGATAAGGAACATTGTAGTGTTTAAAGGGTGTTCCACTTACATAAACTGCTCATTAGCCAGCAGAGAAGGGTATAACATATAGATTAAAAAAAAAAAAAAACACCTCACCTATTAAAACCCACTCTTCCAGTGCCACTGCTGCTTCCTGAATACATGACACATGACCGCTGAGGCTTGTGACTGGCTTTAGCATCACATAAACACGGATTGTGCCCTGATCAGTGGGCGCACCGGTACTGGTGTCCGTGTTGGAACAGAGTGGGTTTGAAAAGGGGAGATTTCATGGTTTTTATTTTCTATTTTATACCCTCCCTGACTAACAAAAATGGAAACCCCTTTTAGGTGACAGCGTAGAGCACTGCATCAAAACTCTCAAACCAATGTAACTATAGAGAATGAAAGAAAGTGCAAACAGACAGCAGCTGTCATAGTCCCATTACACAAGGCTTCCTGTATCACAATGCACATTACCTGTCCATAATGCCCAACATCTGTTTGCGGATATCCTGGGCCCGACGTAAAGACCGAGCCTGAATAAAATTCTCATAGCACCAGGGATTAGAAAATTTGTTGTTCTTCCAGGAGTTATACACCGCCAGCAGAGTTAAGTGGTCTCCTTCTGTCTGGTGGAACTTAGCCTTTTTCTGGTCGGCGAGAGCTTGTTTATCCTGCAGTGAAAAGAATTATAAAAAGTCCAGACCAAACAGTAACACAGCTACACACAACAATAAATCATGTCTGCTGCTCCAAGTGGCCACCATCAGACGGTTGTATTTAGAAGCTTATTCCCATCTATAAAGTGATGATGTACAGCTAGTATACACCATCTCTGTGTCTGGAGGGGGCCCAAACTCTGGGACCCTCACTAATACAAGGAATAGAAGGCCTGTAGTGCTGATGTATTGCTGCATCACCTTCTGTTTTGCTCTGTACAGCAATCCCCAGGCAATTCAGGAACTGTTGCTGGCCCCATTCACTTATAGGGAGCTGTGCTGCAGTTCCCTTGCATAATTGGCAAAGACTGAGAGGGTCACAGAGCCAAATCAGTGCTGTGGCCAAATCCTTTTTAAAAACAGTGGGGGTCACAAAGTTAGGCTGGCATTACCACGTGATATGGGAATACTCCATTAAGTGCATTAACCAGGTTCTGACCATACCAGCTTGACATAGAGATCAATACTAGCTAGTTTATATGTGATGGATATTGACAGCCTTCACCCTGTCTGAACACATACATGTTATCATATTGATCAAAATATTAACACATAAAACAAAGCACCTAACCTACCCATCAAGGGAAAATCAGAGAGATTGAGACAGCACAATAGGGGTATACAGAAATTAGAGGCACGTGCTAATATATATCAATTAAGACTATCCATAATAGAAGGACGTGTAGAGAAAAAAAATATATATATTCATAATAATAGCAATAAAAAATATAGCTAAGAATATTGTATAGCCACTCATAATAAGTACGACAGCACTGCATCAGTAAATTCAAAGTCACAATATGTCCTGAATAAAGTCTGTAAAGAATAATTATAAAGATAGAAAAATAAAGTGATGTGGATATATCTTACCCCTAAGCAACCACCCCAGTCTCTAGATGGCCACAGTCCCAACACACGTTTCGCATAGGCTTCCTCTGATCCCCATATACTAGATATATAATATTTCTTTACAGACATGATTAAGGACATATTGTTACTTTGAATTTACTGATGCAGAGCAGTTATACTTATTATTAGTGGCTATACAATATACTTCGCTATATTTTTTATTGCTATTATTATGAATATTTTTCTTTTTTCTCTTCTCTACAGGTGTTTGTATATTGTGGATAGTCTTATCTGATATATATTCGCACGTGCCTCTAATTTCTGTATACCCCCATGTTGCTATCTCAGTCTCATCGATTTTCCCTTGTTGTGTATGTTAGGTGCTTTGTTTTATGTGGTTTAATATTTTGATTAAATCAAGATATTTTTATATTCATACAGGCCATGGTAGTTGATACCTTGTTATGAATTCTATGTAAGTTGGGCTGGTGGTAATTAAATGTTAACAGATTGCACTGCGTACCTTTGGTCTGTAGAAGACATTTTGCACTGACAGCATAGATACAATGGTCAGCATCTCCTCACTGCAGCCAAGATGTACAGACATGATCAGCATCTTACACAGCATAGGCTCCAGGGGGAACTCGGCCATCTGAAAAACAGCAATATCACCACATAGGAATATTTACAGCTTACAAAAATGAGCAGAAAGCAGAATATATTCTGGGTATTCTAAGAATAAATATTGAAGGCTGTGACACGGGTCAGCATTTCAATATAAGCCATACATACCCTTCTCCCCACGCGGGTCAGCAAGCCTTCATCATCCAGCGCTCCAAGAGTGTACAGCTGTTCCATGGCGGTGATGAGGGTCTCCATAGGTGGAGCATCCATGAAATCAAAAGATAGCAGATCATTGATCCCCATTGCCTAAATATAAGTAGAGAATGGTTAGGGGGGACTGTAATCCTTTTTGCTTTTGGAAACACCATCAAAACTTTTAAACTCCATACACGAGCTGCAACAAATTACACTAAGAGCAGTAGTAGTAAACACCAGCCATGTCACCGCTGATCTGACTGAAGCAGCAGCCCCTATAATGACAGGATAGCCTATGTAAAAGGAGATAGGAAGCTACATCGTCATATGGATTTGGAAGTGCAGAGAGTGTATTGCACCATCACCAATAAACCAATAATCCAGATTTGTTTCATAAGGGTAGAATCTGACCACTGACCCCATGCCTACATGAGTGTGCTGGTATTTTCGCCAGGAAACCCGTGCAGCCATTGGTACCTGCATGCAGGCATGTTTTCATCCACACGCAGCTACGAGACCATAAAGGCACAGCCATCAACAGCTGTCTGAGATCCACCTCCTGCTTCATCACAGGTGCTGCTGTGTCCCACCCCACTCTTTACACTACAGCTCTGCTTATCAGGACCGGCTGGTGTCTACAAGCACAGCCCACAACATGCTCACCACAAAATCTGTGCAACTGAACCACCAACGTGAAAAGAAAACAAAGTGTAATGTCGCACATTCACAGAACCAAACTAACCTTAATTAGGGGGATCCCACCGTAAGGTTCTTATACCAGTGCCCCACATAATAAGGCTGGGTTCACACGGTGTTTTGCCGATACATTGAACGTATACATTTGGATAGCACAAAACATTATCCAAACGCATAGCTTAACGTAGTCATCAAGTACAATAGTAAAAACAGTCAGAAGTGCATACTTTTAACTAGGTTGCTTGCATTTCGATACTGTTTTTGAGACGCATCTAAAAGCTTATTCTTTTGTGTTCCGCAAAAAATGCACTTTTCTTTTTACATAAAGTATATGACTAACGTATGCAAACAAATGAATACATTTAATGCATTTTTTTTTATTTACACGTGATTTTATTGACAAAGGCTAAATATGTTATACGTTTTTAAAGTACATGAAGGGATGTAAACATATGCCATGTTTACGTTTTAAATACCGGTTACGTATACATAGAAATGCATACATTTATGTACGTATATCATGGTCTATAATTCTACTCCAAAGCATATTCAAGTCCAATATTGAAAATTAACAGCCCCTAAGATCTACGGTACCTTGAGCGACAAAACGGTGCTGGCCAAGTTGGTTCTCTGGATCTCAGGTACATTGGTAGTCAACATCTCATCCCTATAAGCACGCTCTGTATAAAGGCGGTAACACTTTCCAGGACCCGTCCTCCCGGCTCTGCCTGCTCGCTGTTTGGCTTGGGCCTTTATAAGATATAAAATGAAAAATGAAGCCGCTTCATCACCTTTAAACAAACAAGGACTTTTTGGTTTGAGCATAATACTAGCTGGAGCTATTGCACTTGTACAGTTGTGAAACCTAGCAAACAAGTATTACACATATTATTACTCTACAGAAAGACTCCATCATATTTTTTCTCTGTGGAGCAGTTGCCTGTAATTAATCGACCTCTCAATCAGGTGCTGTTCATGTGTACAGTAACAGAGCACGCTACCAGGCAGCTGTGTGTACATGGATGCTAAAAATTCACCCTCCACTACTCACCTGAGAGATGGGTGTTACCACAAGTTGATCAATTCCAGTTTTAGAGTTGTAAACTTTCTGCTTCACAAATCCAGGGTCAACCACGTAGTAGATTCCATCAATAGTAAGTGAGGTCTCAGCAATGTTGGTAGCAATGACAACCTAAAAAAAAATAACCATACAGCCCATAAGTTAAAAATGTAATTAAAGCAAATGAAGTGTAAATATTACTTTCTAGATACATTTTATATGGCCGACACTGGCGCTGATGGAATTTGAACAGATAACAGGAACCAGACAAAATGAAAAGGCTTCTCGGTTGCCACCCTGCACGCTTACTGGAGCACTGCCAGCGAGCTGGAGCTTCGTGTGCCTTAGGCCATGTTCACACGGCTTAAAATGGGCCGTATTTCGGTCCGTAATTACGCGCCGAAGTGCGCCAATTACGGGCCGAAAACGGCCCATTCATTACGGTAATTCACAGTTTCTCATAGAGAACTATGGATTACGTCTCCTCTCCCCGCCCGGCGAATCCGCCGGGCGGGGAGATAATTCACCGTCACTTTCTAGCGGCGTATACGCGCCGCTAGCAGTGATAGTCTATGGGCCGGCGAAGTGCCGGCCCCCTGCTTACTCCGCGCTCCCGCCCGCCCCCGTCCACACGGCGTAATTGCGGGGCGTAATTACGTCCCGCAATTAAGCCGTGTGAACATAGCCTTAGGAGGGGAAGTAGCGCTGCATTAGAATGGTCTTTTATTGCACTCGCTAAAGTTTAAACTGTGTCACCATTCTAGGACGTATAGTTTAAAAGCTGTAGAGCCATAGAATACTACAATAGGGTATCAAGCCTATTAATAAAAATAGCCCATAATACAAAAACAGTTTAAGTACACCAATGATTATAGCCAACATTTAAGAAACAATTGTCCTGATGCTGGAGTTAAAGGAGTTTTACCATGACGTAAAATACCCTACACTGGCAGCATGCAGTGAGCCGGCCATGCATGTGAATGAGGAGGGTAGCGCTTGCGGCCATCCTCCTCATTCATTTCTAAGGGACCTTCCGAACAGAGTCGAGTGTGTTCGGAACAACATTATACTACCGGAAGCTCCCATAAAAGTGAATGCACAACGGCCGTAAGTGCCACCCTCCTCATTAACATGCACGGCCGGCTCGCTGGGAGCAGCCAGTGCTGGGTATTTTACATCATGGTAAAACTACTTTCATTTTTGGCTTGCACTGTAGGGCTCCATAAGCATGACATATTAACACCCATGGATTTCTGCTGCAGATTCTGCTGAAGTTTTGGACACAGATTAGCCTAAATCACTGGGGAGAATCCATGTCCCGGCATCTTGATGTGTAGCATCCACATCAGTGACATGCTGCTAATTTTCTTTCAGAGACACATTTTAAATGTGTGCAAAAAATAAAATTTTGCCAGGAAAAGACATTTAGGGCCTGTTCATACGCCATTTTTGGATCCGAAAATCGCACCCAAAAACGCTGCGTCAATCGGATCCAAAACGCATCCAACACGCAGGTTCGTGTTTTGATGCAGCAGGATTGCACCCTATAGTTTTAAATAGGGCTCCTGCTGCGTCTTTCGAATCAAGAATTGACATGTCAATTCTTTGAACGGATCCAAAAGACGGAATTAAACACGAATCAGCGTTCACTTGTCTGAACGCTGATGCGTGTGTAAAACACACTGCTATTTGTTAGATGCGTGTTTGGGTCCGAAAGATCCAAACACGCATCTAATAACGTATGCTCACACAGACTCAACACACTGTGTGAACATACCCTTATGTCCAATACCCTCCTCTGAAATGTTCCTACTAATCAGCGTATTTATACTCTGTCTTTCATAAACAGCAGCACTGTGACCAGGAATGTATTTGTATGTTGCATTGTAACTAAATGCTGCTACCATGTACTGACTGCCCCTGTCATTAATGCCTTGTTATCTATGTATGTACATTTGCACATACGTATATTGTACATATGGTGAAGACAGCTCTAACGTACATTTGTATTTTGTCTCATAAGGTAACCTATTATAACACCAGCTTCCCTGTTCTGATGCATTCTTAGTCTCCATATTCCATGTATTTTGGTACCACTTATTGGTGTTAGGTTAAATACTCCAACTATAATTATATTACTATTATGTTACTTTGTAGCTGTATACTTAGTAATGTGCAATATCTTTTACTTTAAGGGCAAGTTCACACGGCTTAATTGCGGGGCGTACTGTAAGCCCCGCATTAACTGCGGGTGTTCACGGGGTCTCGCTGATCGGTGCACCCGGGGGGGGGGGGGGGGGGAGGGGTGGTGGTGGTGTGATTATGGAGGGGGGAAGGGGGGGGCTGGCAGCCCGCCGGCCCCATAGACAAGCATTACATGTCATTGCATGTCACTTTTCTCCCCAGGCGTACAATACGATCATATTGTACACCCAGGGAGAGGAGGAGTAATCTATAGTTCTCTATGAGAACTGTGGATTACCGTAATGATTGGGACGCATTTCGGTCATATTAGAGCGCAGTACGCCGCGAAATACACAGCGAAATGTGTCCCAAAATAAGCTGTGTGAACATAGCCTAACCGTATTTGAGCTTGAAAAGGTTTAATCCAAAACTTTACTGTTTAATGAACTGGTGCATAAATGGGTTTTACTAAGAGAACTCAGTAACTTTCTAAGAGGGGTTCTCACACCTCAATGATTAGCTTTAAACAGGAAGGTAAATAAAGACTATTGCCAAATAATTTGCCTTTCTGATCTTCCTTCCTTTCAGAGTTAGAGCAGTTCTCATCTCCTGCTTGTTTAAACAAGTTTCCCTAAGTAACCGACCACCTCTCCCTGCTCTAGAGCCGTAGTTGGGATGGTGACATCATTCTCTGCTGTGTCTTAGCAGCACAGGACCTTGTTTATCTTTCCTACTGAAATACTTTAATTCTTTAGAGCTCTGAAGCTTTGTGCACTGCTGTTAACATCCCCATCACCAATGTCCCTCTAACAGGATCAGCTAAGAATAGCAGACCTGAAATGTCAGTTGCTGCTGTAGAACCACCCACAACCTGAACAGGAACTGGGGACCGGAAAATAGCTGTGAAAAGCAGGCTCTGTGAAACAGCATGGTGAGAACTCCCCTGAGAACTGAGCCATTTTTGATTTTCATCTTTTCCTCCCCCCCGTCCAAGAGATGTAATATTTTTATTTCTGTCTACATAAACATACGAGGGCTTGTTCTTTTTAATGGTACCAGTGACCATACAACAAAGTACTAGAAAACTAAAAATAAAATATACAATTCTTTGTGGGATGGAAAAAATGCAATTTTGACATTTTTGTGTGGCTTCATTTTCATGGTTTTAACGGTTCAGTATAATGACATTCTGTCTGTTTTACGCAATGTGTATTTTTATAGTTCTTATTAAAGTAGCAGCGGCTTTTTCAGTCCGGGCAGCTAAACAATTGAAAGTAGTCCGATCCCGGCTGCTACTGGCAGGTCACTGGTAATTAACAGTCATAACCTGCCATGTAAATAGCGGTCTCAGCAAGTGCCGCTCCATACCCTCCATAACTAAAAGGTACGTCATTTTACATTAATGCGTAAAGAGCATAACCTGCAGTTCTGCCTCCTGACTGTGTATGTAGTTGCTCTTACTATTTGTCAGTCTGTAGCATTTTCTGCAAGTTCTTTACTCAGTCTTGTAGAAATGCTGCAGGGGTAATTTTCCAGCTGATCTGTCCCACTTTTGGCCGGTTAATGACTGAGGGATGAGGCATAACTACTTGTATGTCTTATTTTACACATTGCAGTGGGGGGGAGGTTCCTGCTGCAGCCAGTTGTCTTACAGCTGTAAAAGACAATAAGGAGGAGTGACGGAGAACATGGCTGATATCCCCCAGGCACAGAGAGTTGTTTTTATTGTAAAATATCACATTTCCCAAAAAAGGACAAATGAAGGAGAGTGGCTCCATGCTGTCTATGCAAGCTGGTCAATATTTTTTAATTTATTGATGGAGCCTGGGTTGAGTTACATAAAAGGGTTGTCCGGTTTATTTACTAATTAAATCTTTAAAAGTACCACTGCCCAATAGAATACAACACCTGAATTCACTTTCCTCCCCACCTCCCTTCCAGCGCGGGTTCTCCCCAGTCTTGTTTTCTTCCTGTCTTCAGCTGAACGAGACATCCTCATTGCAGCCTTTAATTGGCAGCTGTGGTCTCATGCCAATCCATTACCTTACCATTCAGAGCTGCTCACTTCCAAACAGTGAGGTAAGGGGGTGGCACGTGACTGCCGCAGAGAGGAAGAAAACACAGGAAACCAGGTAGGGACTGAGCTGGAACATAAGTGAGAAGTATGTTAAGTATAGGGGTTTATTTTATTGGGCAGCAGTACTTCAGTATTTCACTTTTCCTGAAACTGAACAAACCCCTTAAACCAGCCAATTAACCTTTTTAATGTATTCTCATATAGTAGGACTGCTAGTTTCCAACCAATGCTGGTCTATAAACCTCCTTGCAATATAACACATATGTGCCACTGACACCTTCTCATGGTGCATGATAAATCCCAAAATGGCGTCAGCATAGGTGCTCTTTATTCATTCAGAATCCCAGTACAAAAACTGCTTTTTATAAACGTTATGACCCAAACAGTGGGTCTTTGTCAAACATAATTCAGGTGTCAATATAACTTAAAGGGGTTTTGCCACGAAGTAAAATTGACGTGGGAAGCTTGCAAATTAAATAATAAACATTTTCACCATTCATCCTTATTAAAAATTTTGCACCATTTTTGCTTTAGCTGCCCTTTTAGTGAGCCATTGTTTACAGCTCGTCTCCGGGGGATACGTCCAGGGCTGCGAGCTCCTCAGTCCTGGTCGCACATGCCCAGACATAACCTCTCCTCTCAGACAGCTCCTGAGTGTTCAAACCCCAGGTGTTGTCATTCTACTCCTGTCCCCTATACTCCTTATTAATTAGTGAAACAGTGCAAATAAATTAAAAAAGGTACCTCAATGAGCTATGTGTATTGATAAAGAAAAAAAAAATCCACGGGTTTGGTTCCTGCAGGGATTTGAACCTAGGACCCTTGTGTCGGGAGGTAAAAAGCATTACCTCTAGGCTACAGTGTAGCTACTTTTACCTCTGTAAATAAACAGACCTTTCTTTGACTAGAGAGAGGAAAGGCCTAGTGATGTGATCCTGCTGGGTCACATGATATGCAATTCAAACAAATCACACACGCCCCCTTCTGAGCACACAGAGCTGAAGAGCTGGATGCAGGAGCTATGAAATGAGATCGTGGCAAAACCCCTTTAAGTATAGAACACAAAGGTGTGGTCCCTTAAGGCTATGTTCACACGGCGTAATTGCAGGTCGTACAGTATGGTCGCAATTATGGCGTTGACATGCATTACTCGCAGCGCATATTCGCCGCAAGTAATTGACATGTCACTTATCTCCCCACGCGTATAATACGATCGTATTGTACGAGCGGGGAGAGGAAGCGTAATCCATAGTTCTCTATGAGAGCTATGCATTACCATAATTTCGGTGGGCATCTCGCTCGTATTAGAGCGCAAATACGTTGCGAAATGCGTGCCGAAATTAGCCCGTGTGAACATACCCTAATACAACTTCCATCACTTAGGCCATGTTCACACGGTTTATTTTGACGTGGTTTACGGGGCGTTTCTGCGCCCAAAACCTGACACACGCTTCCTCAGAAGAGGTTTTAGAGGCATTTCTCTGCATGGTTTTGGATGAGGTTTTCGACGAGGTTTTCACCTATACAAATTAATAGCCAGGACAAAAACCGCGCCTAAAACACGCTTCAAGAATTGACATGACACTTTTTTCAGCGCTTCCACAGACGCATGTAAAAACCTTGTCGTGTGTGAACACAACGAGGTTTTACATAGGAATCAATTAAATGAACTGGGTGTTTTGGACAAGGTTTTTGGACGTCTAAATAAGGCGTGTGAACATGGCCTTAGATAGTGATCTAATCAAAAAGCATTATCACCTGTATAGTTTATTCCTACACCAATCACATAGTCCATCTAAACGGCAGGTAAACTAACCTATTAAAATAGAAACAGGATCAAATCGGGGGTGCGGGCTCACGGACACACCATCCTCGTGCTGCGGTGTCTTCCTCATTCCACTGCGCATGTCCAGAACATCTGCACATCATACAAGCTGTTCGCTTTACTGCGCATGCCTGGAAATCTTGCGCAAATCATGGCAAAATATCCATCCATGTCTCACCACCCCAGTGCGCATGTCCAATCCCCACACTTACTGAAACCCATACAAGATCACCTCCATCAAACACCTGAGATGGAGAATAAGTAGGATAACAACCAACCTAACCTCCATCAATAATCTGACTTAGAATTGGTTCTGACTTACATACAAATTCAACTTAAGAATAAACCTACAGTCCCTAACTCGTATGTAACCCGGGGACTGCCTGTATAATCAAAAAAGGGCTTAAACCCAGGCAGTTTTTGTACTGGGATTCAGAATGAGTAAAGATCACCTATGCGGACGTCATTTTTAGATTTTTTCGTGGAATTTCCCATGGGTGATCAGCTGCATCTTTGGGTGTGTACAATTGTGGATATAGTGGACTACAGAGATGCCCAACCTGCATATACTGCCACCTTCTCATGGTCAGCCATGCTGAAGTCTGCCTTATATACAAAGTGGGACAGGACAATATTAAGCATACCCTATTATGGAGAACGCCTCACCACCACAGGGACATAGATTAAAATAGTACAGGTTGAAGAAATATATATAAAAACCAACCTCATCTCCCCTCAAAGAAGGAAAAAGTAAAAGAAAGCTAGGTGTCCAGTAGCTGCTAATTTAACAAAGGTTTTAATTAACATTACCTTTCTGCTCCCCGGTGGAGCAGGGTCAAAAATCCTTGTCTGCATTTCACTGGGTAATGCAGAATACACAGGCAGTATGATCAGCTCAGGCACATCAGGTCCAAGTGACTTCATTCTCTCATATAAGATTTCGCAAGCAGTGTCAATTTCTTCTTGACCAGTAAGGAAAACCAGAATGTCCCCTAAATAAGCAAAGAAGTTTAATGGAATATTGACTCTATAAAGATATTCTATGAAGCATTTTCAGTGAAAACCTACTGAGCTCACATCACAATGTCTTTTTTCTATAAAGTAAGGAATTTGGAGGAGACAGCAAGCATGTAAACAATTATAGCGTGTATAACTATCACAGGCCACCTTGACTCCCAAAGGTAAAGCAGGTCAAAATCAAGAGTTATATGGATCAATGACCATCTACCAAAGTGAAGGAAAGACAGCTGGATGGGACAGTCTTTGCTTTAACCACAATTTTAAAAACCATCCCAAACATAATGAATGTTGGGGCTCGGACATCCCAGCACAAGACTGTTTCCTCAACCACAAAGAGCACAAACCATGAAACTAGGAGTGAACGGTCTACAAACCTGGAGGTTCAGTCAGATGTATCTGCATAACAGTGATGAGACTGGCATCCAGGTAATCAGTCTCTGGCTCCTTAGTGTAAAGAATCTCTACCGGGTATGTTCGACCAGGAATGGTGAAGATTGGCGCTTCATAGAAATACTGAGAGAATTTCACGGCATCCAAAGTAGCAGATGTCACGATCAGCTTCATATCGGCACGTTTTTGTACGGTCTACATGGAAGACGAGAAAAAAAATAACAGGAATAAAAAACAAATACAATTTTGACAACTATTCGGGTATAATCAACAATAAAAGTGGTTCTCTCTCTACAAAGATCATATCTATAATAATGGGAAAAGTAAAAATAAGAACTTTGGCAATTGATTTGTATTACCTAAACCATTTAATATAGCAGATATTAGCTCATCTGTGCGTGTCTAGAGCTAAATCAGCAGCCTGAGGTTGGACCACGCCTCCTGTGCTGTGATTGGCTGCCTGCACTCTCTTTCCTCTGAGCGGTGTGTAAGTGAAACTGGCTTTTTATGCTGTCTGTGTCTATGTTCTGATAGCCTTTCATTCCCCCTGAGCTATGTGTAATAAAGGATGCCTGTGCTATCTATGCTCCTCTCACAATGACAGCTCTGTGTGAAGCATCTGGGCAATTACTCAGTGTCTTTAGCTTCCCCCAAACATTTAACACAGCCTTATACAGTCTGCTCCCCATCTACCTCCTCCCTGATAAGAAGGGGGAGCAGAGTGCATTCCTCACATTTGTTTCATCGTTTCAAGCTTTATGTATAATGGTTTACAGCAATACAGGTGCTCTGGTTACAAGGAGCTTGTGGAGGGAGGTGACAGCTCTCCAGGCATGAGAACTGACCATGGCAGGAGATCTGCAGAGCTGTGACATCCTCTAACTTTCACTGCTCACACAGAGAGATGGTGTCACCAATCTTAGAAGAGACTTAACCCTGGATGTGAAGCTTTAAGACACAAACAGCTCAAGATGCCTGTGAAAGCCTGTACTGAGAAAACCCTTTTAGAGCGGTATTCCCACCTTACAAAGTGATGGCATATAACTAGGAAAGCTGCAACGCAGCTGGGTGGCAAGGGCACCAGTGTGCGGGGAGGGTGGGGGGACAAAAACAGTGGAGGACCGAAGCATTAAGGATATGTACGCATCGCAATACGCCGGGTGTTATAGAAGTATGCACTGGCACCATTCAGCTCCATTATCCCCGCCGAATAAACATCGGGAAGTGACATGTCACTTCGTTTCCATGGCGTTCAATACTTGGAGAAGACTGGAGTAATTGTGGGGCGCATTTTGAGCGTATTGCAGCGAACGCACCGAAATACGCCCTGCAATTAGGCTGTGTGAACAAAGCCTTAGTGCTGATTAAGGGTATTTCAGTGTCAGGATTTTAAAGGGGTTTGGCCACAAAGTAGAATAGACGTGGGAAGTTTGTAAATTAAATAAACATTTTCACCAATCATCATTATTAAAAATTCTGCTTCGTTTTTGTTTTAGCTGCTCCTTTAAGGGCTTGTTCACACGGAGTTTACACTCCGTGTTACAAGAGCTTTAGGGAACCGTCTTGGGCTCCGCACTGTCGGTCCCGTAGACGGATCTAACAATTAGCAGTGAGATTATCACTGCTCGCTGCGCTAAACATGGAGCGGCATTCACATGAGAGAACGCAGCTGCGTGTTTCAATAGCGCAGCTCAGCTCTTGAAAAGAATTGACATGGAATGCAAGTCCAAGTTGGTTTTGAACAAAATTGGACTGCCCATAGTGGGCCCAGCAATCCTATAAGCCATCGTGATTTTGGAGAGGCTCTGCATGACAGAACCATATTCGCCTATGCCTGATGTCCTGATAGAAGGCTGTTTTCACCTTTAAGTGGGGCCTCTGTGGATGTACCAGTTACAATAATCTGCATAGACAAAACTGAACACAGTGTAAGTGACTACCTTTAGAAATTAGATAACTTTTCAGTGAGTAAAAAGGACTCTAAAAGAAAGAAAAAAATGTTAACAACTGAGTGAAAGACTAATGTAATACCTTCTTCAGAAGGCCAAACAGCACATCAGTGTGGATGGTCCTCTCGTGCGCTTCGTCAAGCATAATGATGGCATACTGAGTCAGATCCGGATCGATCAGACACTCCCTTAGTAGCATACCGTCTGTCATGTATTTTATGACAGTCTCTGGGCTTGTGCAGTCTTCAAATCGAATGGTGTATCCAACCTACAGAGACATAAATGGAGGGATAGTCAGACTGGACAGATCTATGAGGAAATTAAAAAGGCGGTTGAAAGAAGGGTCAACCATGGAAGCAAGGTACAAAACAGACTAAAGAACCAGAAGATGAGAGGCAGAGAGAAGAGGGAAAGAAAAAATAAATAAAATAAATCAAACATGATCCTTTTCTTGCTTGTAGTTTATTTACAATATAGGTTATAACTTTCATTTACATCGTTTTTCTGAACACATCCCTAATCTGTATGTCTAATTAAGAAATACACACATCCTCTAATTAGGACATCTCTCTACCAACTAGATAAAGCAGCCCCTCTGGTGGACCCTTTCCCCACATACACTACATGGTTACATAATTATTTCAATGAGTATAGAGCAATGCTACATTTGATAGGTGTGGCTGATGTACTTGTGGGAAATGTCGCTGCAAGGGCATGTTCACACAGCATGTTGGATTCAAAAAAACGCATCCAAAAGCGCTGAGTAAATTGCATTCAACACACAGGTGTGCATTTGAATGCGTTTTGGCTGCAGCAGAAACCCAACCTGTAGTTGTAAATAGGGCGTCTTCTGCGTCAAACGGATCAATAATTGGCATGTCAATTCTTTGAATGGAATCGAAAGACGCATCACAAAGATGCATGTAAACACCCATCGGTGAGCACTCGTCTGAACGCCGATGTGTGTTTTATATTGAAAGCAAGGTAAAATCACACTGTACATTGTTAGATGCGTGTTTGGGTCCAAAAACATGGATCCAAACACGCATCTATAAACGGATCCAAAACACGATGTGAACATAGGTTTTGATGTATGGGTCAAGGTGCGGAGACCCACACTGATCACTGAAACGGAAGCACTCAGCTGACTGCTGTCATCATTCAGCAGCATTTTGCTATTCTTGGAGTGGGCGTAGGGATTCTCAAGTTTCTATAGGTCTACACATCATTCTGCTTCTATCTCCATGAAATGCAAAGGAGCACAATTGTCATCCAAGTGCTTTCGTCTCAGCAATCTCATCAGCATATCACTGGGGTAGACTTTATTTTACACCAAACGAGAGTTACGAAAAGCAACAACTCACCTCCTGGCCTAAGCAGCAACCATATTCCTCAGACACACGCTTCGCTACAGACATTGCAGCCACTCTTCTGGGCTGAGTGCATCCAATTTTACCTCTTGTCGTGTAACCAGCTTCAGCCAAATATTGTGTAATTTGCGTGGTCTTCCCTGAGCCAGTTTCACCGATGACAATTAAGATCTGGTTGTCGTGAACAGCCTTATGGGGAGAAATTTAAAAAAAATAAAATAGTATATTAAACTGTTTAGTCATGTTAAAATAGGATAGTAAACTAGGACTGTTATGTGGTTGTATATTTCACCCACTGTAAGTTTACTTACAGTACTAACATTATTTAAATGAACAAAAGATCTCTGTAACTTACTTCTAAGGCTAGCTCTACACAGCAATGTGAAAATGACGTCCAAAATCGGGGCAGGAAGTAGTAAAATGAAAAACATGGCGGTGATGGAAGTCTTCATCAGGCTTCCAGCAGCCATGTAAACCGATCAGGGCCCCGCGATCTCACCACATGGGCCCCGAACATAGTGAGGAACGGTGCGCAGCATCATTTACATGCCGCGGCGTCTGAAGCTTAAACAGCATGGAATGGAGCCGGCTCCATTACGTTTGCTTTGACGTCTCGTTCCTGTGTCTATATTATACAAAGGAAAGTCCATCGATTTGCAAATCAATCATATTTAAAAAAGCTTATGTTTTAGTTCCCTCTCATGTCCTTCGTTTTGCCTATCTCCAGCTCCCACTATACCCACCTCCACCCATCAGAGCAAAAATAGCAGGAACTACTTTATCTACCGTTTACTTTTATTATTATTAATTTGTAGTTTTTATGCTCCTTTAGATCAAGCATTATATTGTCCTAACTCAGCAACAATATATTGATCGTGTATCGTTATTGCAATCACATGACACTATCACGTGTCAGAAAAGTGATATAATACCAATAAAGGACATCTTGCTATAAATAGCACTTAACATACGAGAGTTACTAGCAAGAGAGTTCCCTATCACAGCAACGTACTCCCTATCACAGCAACATACAGGCTTTAACAGCAGAATCTTTAATGAGGCCGGAGAACATTTTATCTTCCCTCTCTAGTGCTGACGGAGCACACAGTCTTTATGATGAAGCAGTCCTGTAATCAAAAAAAATCTGCTGCTTCTATCTTTAAATGTGCGTGAAGTCTGACAATTTTCTAATTTATTTGAGGTTCAAAGCTGACCTATCAGCTAGGATCATAGTCATTACCCAGGGCCGCATAGGATACAGAAGAGGTATGGAACAGAAGCATATAAAGCCTGTCATACATAAATGGAGAACTGTGCCAGAAATGTTAGAGAGACATACTTCTGACCCAGTGCTGCTTTAAATGCACCAGCTTCCTCTGCCCTGTGTCAGGGATTACTAGTGTTGCCTGTAATCACCTGAATGCAGACCAATCATTAATTTATGAGTCAAGTTTCAACTATTACCTGCACCAGCTGCTCCTTCAGCTTGTAAATAGGGAGACTCTCCCTCTGTTCTATGATTGACATCTGCGTCTTTTTCCCATAAGAAGCCTTGTTGCCTCCAAAAGCATGCTTCTTCCACTCGGGGATATCATTAGGCATCATCCCAATACCTCTCATGTTAGCAGCAATTTGCCGTCCATCAGCTAGAAAACAAAATGTCAAGGTATGAAAAGTGTTACTGTATATAGAAGGCATCTACTGTAATGGACAACTATACTTAAATGTCAATGTAATTATTGAGTACGCAATAAAAGGCTTATACTGGCCTTATAAAACCAATGGCCTATCCACAAGCCTCCCAGCAATCCCACTATTAGCTAATTGAAGGACTTGGATATTTATGCAACTACTGCTGTCCCTCCAATGTTTGCTTTGGTTCAGCACTGTACTATTAGGCAATGTTCACACGGCTTATTGTCGTTGTAACTGCGGGGACGGATTTCGCCCCGAATTTTGGCGGGCAGCGGTGCTGGGGGGGGGGGGTGGGGGGGCCGGCATCTCGCCGGCCCCATAGACATTCATTATTCATGGCGCGTACACGCCATAAATAATGTGCATGTCACTTTCTCCCCGCCCGGCGGATTCGCCGAACGGTAAGGGGAGACGGAATCCATAGTTCTCTATGAGAACTGTGGATTACTGTAATGACTGGGACTGATTTCAGCCATTATGGAGCGCATATATGGTGCGCAGTACGGCTGAAATCAGTCCCAGAATAAGCCGTGTGAACGAGGCCTTAGTTGAATACTTTGCTATGCCACTACCACTGCATTTGGAATGTTTGAACGATGATGAAACCTACATACAGCAGGGAGGGAAGAGTATTTAGGCAGCCAGCAACTGTGCAAGTTCTCCCACTTAAAAAGATGAGGCCTGTAATTGACATCATAGGTCGACCTCAACTATGAGAAACAAAATGAGAAAAATTCCAAAAATCACATTGTCTGATTTGGAAAGAATTTATTTGCAAATTATGGTGGAAAATAAGTATTTGGTTAATAACAAAAGTTCATCTCAATACTTTGTTCTATATCCTTTGTTGGCAATGACAGAGGTCAAACGTTTTCTGTAAGTCTTCACAAGGTTGGCACACACTGTCGCTGGTATGTTGGCCCATTCCTCCATGAAGATCTCCTCTAGAGCAGTGATGTTTTGGGGCTGTCGCTGGGCAACATGGACTTTCAACTCCCTCCAAAGGTTTTCTATGGTGGATCGGAGACGTGGCACTCGGACTTGAAATCTTTACAAGCCACTCTTCGTTGCATGGCGATGTGTGGTCATGTCATGCTAAAAGACCAGCCACGTTCATTTCAATGCTTGCTGATGGAAGGGGGTTTGCACTCAAAATCTCACAATACTTGGCCCACTCACTCTTTAATGTACACGGATCAGTCACCTGGTCCCTTTGCAGATAAACAGCCCCAAAACTTAATGTTGCCCCCCCCCCCATGCTTCACAGTAGGTATGGAGTTCTTGGGATGCAACTCAACATTCTCTCTCCTCTAAACACGTCGTGTTGTGTTGCTACCAAACAGTTCTACTTTGGTTTCATCTGACCATATGACATTCTCCCAATACTCCTCTGGATCATCCAAATGCTCTCAAGAAATTTCAGACGGGCCCGGACATGTAGTGGCTTAAGCAGGGGGACACGTCTGGCACTGCAGGATCTGAGTCCCTGGCGGCGTAGTGCGTTACTGATGGTAGCCTTGTTACGTTGGTCCCAGCTCTCTGCAGGTCATTCACTAGGACTCCCCGGGTGGTTCTGGAATTTTTGTTCACCTTTCTTGTGATCATTTTGACCCCACGGGGTGAGATCATGGAGCCCCAGATCGAGGGAGATTATCAGTGGTCTTGTATGTCTTCCATTTTCTAATTATTGCTCCCACAGTTGATTTCTTCACACCAAGCTGCTTGCCTATTGCAGATTCAGTCTTCCCAGCCTGAGACATCTTTTTGGTCTTCACCATTGTGGAGTTTGGAGTTTGACTGTTTGAGGTTGTGGACAGGTGATTTTATAGTGATAACAAGTTCAAACAGGTGCCATTACTACAGGTAATGAGTGGAGGACAGAGGAGCCTCTTAAAGAAGAAGTTACAGGTCTATGAGAGAAATCTTGCTTGTTTGTAGGTGACCAAGTACTTACTTTCCACCAAAATTTGCAAATAAATTCTTTCCAAATTAGACAATGGGATTTTCTGGATTGTTTTCTCATTTTGTCTCATAGTTGAGGTCGATCTATAATGTCAATTACAGGCCTCTCATCTTTTTAAGTGGGAGAACTTGTACAATTGGTGGTTGACTAAATACTTTTTTTCCCCACTGTATAGGCCATCAATTTTATAAGAATAAGCCCGTCAGGCTTTTGCATTTACCAACAGGTCATTATAAGAATGCAATCAGCAATTCCAGTATCAACACTAAAGGCGACATGTATGAAACTTGGTGCCAACACGCCAGTTCTAAATTAATTTAGAGGAGTGTAGAATACAACAGTATATATCAAAGAGTGTTATGTGCTAAACTTTGTCTCAGCCAGGATATGAATTTGTATGGCAGTTTCACACCAAACTTACACATATTCTTACATATTCTTAATTCTTTTTTGAGATGGTTGTGTGTAGTGCAGACGGCACCAAGGTTTGCCGCACGACTGTTCAAACACCTATAGCACAAGACTATGACAGTTTTTTTGGCTCAAAGTACACAAGAAAACTGGTACAGCACCGTTCATACATGTCACCCCACAGCTCCGCTTACAGTGTGTTCACAGTGCACATTTGGTATACCGTATATACTAGAGTATAAGCCGAGTTTTTTCAGCACAAAAAATGTGCTAAAAAATCCCCCCTCGGCTTATACTCGAGTCACTGTCGGCGCTCGGGCGCTGCAATGGCCCGTGCGCCGACAGGGACGCTTCAGTTATATCTGACTCCTCAGGGAGCGCATATAGCTGAAGGCCGAGTACAGCCGACAGCGTCCGGGCACTGCGGTGGCCCGTGCGCGGTCAGCGATCTCTTCCCCTGCATGCGACTCCTCCGGAGCGCACACAGGAGAAGAGGTACCACTGTGGGGCAGAGAGCGAGCGCTGATCCGTCGGCTCCCAGCAGTGGTCAACTCCGGATGACATCACCCGCCTGTGCCGAGAAGACCGAGGAGCGCGACCGGGAGACGGAGCAGCGGGGATCGAGGTAAGTGGGTGTTTTTTTGTTTTAAAATCCTACCTACACCTGCCTATAGCCTGCCTAGTACTGCCTATAGCCTGCCTAGTACTGCCTATAGCCTGCCTAGTACTGCCTATAGCCTATCTAGGGGAACCTATACCTACCTATACTGCCGCTTACCCTGCCTATACCTGCCTAGGGGGACCTATACCTGCCTATAACCTGCCTAGGGGGACCTATACCTGCTATAGCTTGCCTATGTGGACCTATTCCTGCCTATAGCCTGCCTAGGGACTATAGCTGCCTATACGCATAGTGCCTATGGCTCGACATTAATACTGCCTATACATGCCTTTAACCTGCCTATGGGGGACCAATTAAACTGCCTAGATATCCATGCCTATATCTATGCCTACGGGGGGACATTAAACTGCCTATATTAATTTTATTTGGTATCTATTTTTATTTTTAAAATTCACCAGTAGCCGCTGCATTTTCCACCCTAGGCTTATACTCGAAGTTTTTGTGGCAAAAGTAGGTGCCCGGCTTATACTCGGGTCGCCTTATACTCGAGTATATACGGTAAATGCCAGAAAATGCTCCAGATGTATACACTAGCCAAGTGTCCAACTTACATAAATATATTAACAATTTTTTTTCGTCTTTTTAAACTATCTTGGAAAGCACAGCTGACTGCATTTTGCACATCCGGAACAATCCCACCCCTAAAAAACTCTATCTGATTGGCACGAGTTGGAGGTGTGAACAGAGCCTGAAACACATTTTTCTTGCTGCCTCCATCTGCAATCTAGAAAGGTAACATCAAACAGCATGTGTACAAGATGTGTGAATAAACCGTATTTTTGTGCCCCTCCTTTAGGGATTTCCTGTTACTCTTAAATTAATGTTGCCATCTTGAATACATCAAGTGACAGCTACAAATATACAATCTTCATCACATTCTGGATTTACAAACCAAATCATGGAAGAACCACTCCCATGAGGTCTACCTGGCCAAGTCCTAAGCTCACACCTACTTGAACCTATCTTTCAGCTCATGCTGCCTTGCTGAGGACAGCATAAGCTAATGACAGATATGCTGTTTTCAGCAGGATGTCCCTTATTGTGTAAGGCTATCTTCCCCACTGATAGCCCTGCATACCCATTACTGTAAATGGTAGAAATTACTCAAGCAGCAGGTGGATGGGTCTAAACCCTACTCATGAATTAGACAGACTCCTCTCTGGCAGAGCAGACTGCCCGATTTACGTAATAAAGAATATGGGACACCCTGCTGCAATCGCCATGTCTGTCAGTGGCTTATACTATATCCTTAGCAAAGACGGCATAAGGTAAGTGACAGGTTCCCTTTAAAGAGTCTTCTGGGATGACATTTTTTTTACTATAGAATGGCTGCGACAAGGCTACATAAGTGAATACAAACCATCAGGCAAAGGATCCACCCAGTGTTTGTTTAAGCCCATAGGAATAGAGTCCATTTCTGCCTCCCGCTGGGCTTGCTTCAATTCCCTTCTCTCCTTTGCCAAAGCACTCTGCATCATAGCAGCTTGAGACAGGGAACCATCAGGATTCTGAAACAAGACATTTTTATAAATAGAAGCAAAGAAAAACAGAGGAGTTTCCGTAATAATAGTAAATGGAAAAATGACAGCTGGAACGTGACTGGTTACAATGAGCAGCAATGGTGGTCTTCCCAGCGGTTAAAAAAGCCAATACAAAAAGACAAGACTTTATACCTTCACGATTTTAATTGGGCTCATGTCCATGCTCTGCTTTGTGTGTCCTCTTAGGAATGGAGGTTCCTCTACCACGAGCTCAATTTCTAGGTCATCATCTGTTCCAAAAGGGAAAAAAAAAATAATACAATTTTTGGATGATCTCAATAGACACACAAAGGCCAACAAAAGAAAAAGAAAATTTACAGCTGTGTTCGACAGAAAGTGCACAATGCATTGCAAGAGAACAGCCTGGAAAATGATATTTAGAAACAAATAGTTGGGAAAGCCAGGAAAAACACATTACAAAACTTCTTCATCATCAACCTTGGGCAGGATACCAGTCTCTTCATCAAAATCAGGAAATTCCTCTTTAGAAAGGACATTGGCAGCAATCATCTGAAAGAAAATAGAAATGAAATGAATATTTGCTCTTAATAAAATCAACAAATCGGAAACAAAATTTTTTTTGGGACTGAATGCACAGTCGAGCGACTCCTTATGCCTAATCAGTAAGGTTACAAAAAGCTGCCTGCAAATGCATCTGAAAGTTACAAACTGAAGAGTGTACAATTTACGGTAATAGGACATTTTCTTCTTTCAGGCACCCCCCCTTAAAAAAACAAAAGCCCCTTTGGTTGGGGAACTCTGAAGTCAAATTACTAAAAGACCCCACACTGCTTATAGCAAGCACGCTCTCTGCAGTGGCGATACAGGCTTTGTAAAATTGATTGTCTACTTTTGAGCAACCTTAGCAATCAGCTGTTTAAAGGGACCACGGTACTTGAGCATGTGCATACCTCTTCAGGTTCAATAGGGTCTCAGTGGTTCTATTGGGCATGCCCAAATTTTTGTAGTGTTAAAACTCTCTGCAGCTTCAATAAATTTAAACAAACTGTGAAAAAAAAGCACGGTGGCTACAAAAAAAAAATGACAACTGGTAAATATACTGACCTGAAACCCTGATCCACAAAAATAAAGCTTTGTGATACTGAAGATTGTGCACCATAGACTAAGATCTGTGGTCTGACCATGTGTCTTCAGAAACAAAACAAGTAACCTGGGAAACGGACCCTATTCGGGATGAGACATGTTTACTCCTCAAAGGTTCTTCCTTACTAAAAGCACAGACTACCCAGGTATAGATAGGTCTGAAATGTTTATCTCAACGTGTAAAGGTTTTTGGATGCTTTCCCTCCAGCTTCACCTCTGCAACAGATCTCTCAACACAAATGACCGTTTTTTGAACAGTACTCTTTAAACTCCCCCTTTTTTGGGTCGAAAACTTGGTGGAAAAGTTTCCTTTCAAAGGGGTCATCCTAACCCTGGAGCGTTTACCCAAAAGAGGGGGCTGGTCTGCTGGTTCCTCTTGAAGCTCCTCGTTGTTCTCACCAACTAAATTCCTCCTTCTGTTAGGATTCAGATCTTCTCCAGTGTCTTGATCTACATCCTGCAATCAAACATCAATTAGTAAAAGTTTACTCTAATAAAAAAAAAAAAAAACACATGTAAACAGGATTATAAATGCTTTAAAAGGTGGTGTCTCCCCATGCTGGTTCATAAAGCCAAAAGCAGCCTTAGATTCATGTTCCCTGTCTCTTTTTGGTCAGGCTGTGGGTGGTTCTATAGCAGTGATTAGCATATCACTATTCACAGCTTTTCTAATTGCATTGACATGAGAAGGATAAGTAATCTATAGTACAGAGGGCTTCAGAGCTGAAACTAAACAGGAAGTAATTAATCTCCTTTCTTTGTTAGGGCATGTTCACACAGCGTTTTTGGACGAGGTTATCGGCGCGTTTCCTCGCCCAAAACGCCTCCAGTTCATTTAATTGATTCCTATGTAAAACCTAGGTTTTTACACGCTTCTTTGAAAGCAATGAAAAAGAAGTGTCATGTCAATTCTTCAAGCACGTTGTAGGAGCGGTTTTCATCCTGGCTATTCATTTGTATAGGCGAAAACCTGAAGCGTGTTTCATGCAGGTTTTGATTGGGGTTTGGACGAGGTTTTTGGGCGAGGAAACGTTTCCGAAAACCTCGTCCAAAAACGCTGTGTGAACATGCCCTTAGAGATAACACACTCTGTTCTCAAGCTGCTGATGTTGCTCCCTGCTATCAGCTATGATCAACAGCAGAGAGAGAAGGGGAGAGCAGGATGGTAATCTAGAGAAACCTGTGTGCACTCAAAGTAGATAAGATCTCATCTCCTGACCAGGGAATAACCAAAAGAAACATGTACTGGAAAGAGTCTTGATTTACCATTGTTAAAAGCTAATCCTTGGAGTGAGACAACCCCTTTATTATGCTTTTGTTCATAAATACGGTATTTGTTCTGCAGACACATCAGATGGTAATATCAAACCGAAGCCTCTATGACTGCACCACCCAAAAGTGACAGACGGTCATTCATACGCACCTTCATACTTAGGCTGGTTTTGCATCCAGTAAATGAGAGCACCTTGACTTTTACTCTTTGACCTTTGCTGACAACATCAGCCACATTTGCCACGCGTCCCTCTCTTCTCAGCTCGGATATATGCACTAAGCCTTCCCAGCGTTTCCTGTGTGAGTAGATAATTCATTATTTCTGTTGCAAAACAAGTGAACAATCTTTATAAACAGGGACAACGGACTTCTGTTATCTGAATTGATCGCAGAATCTTACCTGAGGCCCTCTAGCTGAACAAAGCACCCAAACTGCATGATACTGGTGACTTTGCCATTGTAGATATCCCCAATAGCCGGCTCTTCTGGCGGGGGCCTGTCGACGTGCTTTTCCCTCCAGCGCTCATCGTTCTTTTCAGATCGCTGGTTTCTGCTCGTGTGTTCCTCCTTAACAGGGCTTCGGTGGCGATTTTTGATAGGGCTGCGACTCCTTGACCTGGGTCGACCTGACTTTTTACTTCTGTCCCTGGATCTTGAGCGGGATCTGCGCTTGTGCTTTCGACTCCTCTCTCTGCTTCTACTGCGGCTTCTTCTCTTCTTATCCCTGGGAAGATATTTGTTGAAAACATTTCAAGAACAGTAGAGGATTTTCCCTCTTAGGGTATGTTCACACGGCTTAAATTGCCATGTATTTCAGCGCGCATTTCGCCGCAATTGCGGTAATTCATAGCTCTCATAGAGAGCTATGGATTACGCATCATCCCCCGCGAGGGGAAGAATTGACATATCAATTGTTAGCGGTGATTATGTGCCGGTGACAATGCATGTCAATTGGGCCAGCCGGGTGCCAGCCCCTCTGTGTTTTGGAATTACATGCTTCCATAACACCCGGCGTATTGTGGAGCATACGATACGCGCCCCAATACGCGGTGTGATAATACCCTTAAAGGGCCACTCAGCATTTTCTAATGAACTAAGGGGGAGAGAAAAAAAAAAAAAAAAGTAGAAGAACAGGTGCACAATGATGCAAGTAATTTAGCTTTCATTGGATCGTGTAACTTGTACTCCTGAAACAAACAGCATGGTCGTGTGACCCGAAAGTAAATCTCTCTTTGCATTCCTATAGGAGGTTCAAAGTCGGTCTCATAGGGACGCTTAGAGGAGACAGACTTCTTGTCAGTATCAGAAGCACGGTGTCTATTAGCTAATCACAGAGAAGGTCACATGTCCCAACAGAAGACTAGTGCAACAGCGAGAAATCCTGTATAAAGCTGCAGGAAAGCAAAATTACTGGCGTTGCTGTGAACTTATACACATTTTTTAATGAAATAAGGGGGGGGGGGGGGGGGGGGGGGGGAGAGAGACCTGGCATGGTCCTTTAATGCTTTTATGATTTTTGTGAAAACTGAATGACAACTTATATTGATCTTGGACAACAGTGATTTAACTATGCAGTAATACAGTGGGGATGGGGGGGGGGGGGGGGGGGGAGGAGCCTGTGGCTTCTGTCTAACTTTGTAAGACATCCACTTTAAAGGGGTGTCCTCAACATAGACATTTATGGCCTATTAATAGCATATGTCATATATGTTTAACAGGTGAGGGTCCCTGCTCTTGCGAATGCCCCCTCCCCCATCCAAAAACAAGAGGTTGTCCCTCTTTTGTAGCACGCTCCATTTTATTCTATGAAAGTCGGGAGTACAGCTGAGCTGTGTGCCCGGCTCTACCTGAAACTCCCATGAAAATAAATGGAGTGTACCACAACAGCAACCTCCTCTCAGTTCTGCAGGGAGACCTATGGGGGACGGCTCTCAAGAAGTGGCACCCGCACCTATCACACATTCCCAGGATATGTAGTAATCTGTGTTCAAACCCAAACAGAAAATTATTCAACAGTAAGGACTGTACACTCCAATCTGCAGATTTGGTTTCCTACTTCTTATGTTATGAATTCAGACTTCTGCTCCTTCAATATTCTGGACTATTTGGATTTCTCGGACACGGACCATTATTTGGACTTTCAGTCAATGACAACTGCACATCGCTATCTTTAGTAATCAACACTATAAATTGTATTGCCAAGCCGGCATAACCCACATTCATCGAATTTTACTCAGAAAAATACAAGTACCTATACAGCATAAAGTATATAAAAATCTTTATTAGAATCACAATAAAAACATATAAATTAGAATCAAGCACCAAAGTTCAACCATTCAGGGGAAGGTGGTAAAAAAGTAAGGGTATGTTCACATGGTGTGTTGGGTCCATGTGAACAAACATTCTTAGATGCGGGTTTGGGTCTGTCTAGACGGACCCAAACACGCATCAAACAAGGAGCAGTGTGTTTTACACTGCTCAAAATGTAAAACACGTATCGGCATTCAGACGAGTGATCGCCGTTGTGGGTTTCATTGCGTCTTTCGGATCTGTTCCAAGAATTGTCATGTCAATTCTCGGTCCGAAAGACGCAGCAGGCGCCCTATAGTAAACTATACGGTGTGATCCTGCTGCATCCAACACGCATCCAAACATGCAGCTGCGTGTTGGATCCATTTAGGATTAGATCGCCGCTGTGTTTTTGGATGCGATTTTCGGATTCAAAAACCGCCATGTGAACAAGCCCTAAGACATGTAAGAGGGAATCAAAATGTATTTACAACACATTGTCTGTAAACAAAGACAATCCACATAAATACATTCTGCCAATAATATTTGGTTCTACAAATATAGAGATAAAGGGAGAGTAAATTAAATGCATTAAATCATATATGTAATTTTGCCATCAGGTA